>OENT01000470.1:0-110825 GCA_900239685.1 Rotaria macrura | reverse complement strand
CCGTATATTAAAACCAAGAAAAAAAAATTTGCTTTAATTTTGCATTATTTGCACCTTACATATCACCAAAAGTACTAATATCTATTTCTACCATGGCACTAAGTTTTAGTTCTATTTATTTTTCTAGAATTATGTATACCATGCAATTGAACCCTCAGATTTATATTCGAACTCAAATTAGGTAATTCTTAAGTTCCTTGAATTAGTCTCATTGAAATAGTTCGATTGTAGGTTTGTTACACAAAGAGTATCTCAAAATAATTATGCCCAATAGTATTATCAAGAATTCGCACGTTTAAAAAGTCATTGGAACCAAATGAAATACAGAGAAAGTTCAATTTTGTTCTTTCTATAGCAAACGTAACTTTCTTCTTGAATACGCAATTTTTATATTTGAGATATAAGGTCTCAGTAAAAAACGTCGCTCGAGTATATCAATTGAAAAGAAAGGCGAAAGATTCATTCTTTCATTTAATTCTTCACAATACTTTCCTAGTCTAAGTTTTAACTTGTTCATATTTTCACGAAAGAATTGAGAAAATCTGATATTTTGATGCAAACAAATTCTATATTAGGCGAACTATGGAAAATCCATGTTCCAGTAAAACAACATTTTAATTGAAAAATTGTTTGAGTATTTTATTTGTACAATGCATTCTGGTGTACTTGCTTTGCTGTCTATAGTAGTCATCTAAAATAGATGTATAATCAACGGAGATATTCTCTTGGCAAGTATGAAGCAAAATAGCACATGCTTAATATCCCTTAATGCAATATGAAAGAGGCACATTTTTTTGCAGCTGAGTACAGATGTAGTTTTAAACTAGTTAGTTGAAATTATCAATTGAGATATGTCATTATGAAGTTTTATTCAAAATACAAGAATTCTACACTCTAAAAGAAGTTGTATACAAACATGTTATACATCATGTGGAATCTTCGGTAGTTTTAATTTTCTACTCATCAATTTTCAAACTAAACTTTCAGTTTCTGAATTTCTGGAAATTCCCATTCTCTTCGTTTTGAGGTACACATTCGTAATTAGACTAGTCTCAAACCACTCTATCAAACTGATTTGACTAGCTTGATGTTTCTGAAATGGTACGCCGACTGAAAATAACAGATATTACGGGAAGCAGAATGTATCAGATGATAAAGTGTATATCTACCAATAAGTAAATTCATGCTATGATTAAGAATATTTACGATTAAAAACATATATCTTTTCTTGATCCTTATCATTAACTAGAAAATGTACCTTAATTGCAAAACATAGCTAAGAAAGACGTTTCAAATCTAGTAGAATAACTACATTTGAAACATCGATATGTTTTCAAAGACGGATTCAATGAAGTTCGAAGTTTTAGTGTATGCTTAATTGAGACATGTACATCTTTTGTTGGAATATTAATCACATTAGTGTGATCAATTCAGTAATGTTGATCGGGATTATAATTTAATACTTCTTAAATATTGAATTCCTTTGTTTTGTTAATATTGAACCAGATATGAACTGGCGCTTGTCGAGTAAGAACGTCGAACTCAATCGATAGAGACGAAATTAGATTCCGTTCGTATTAATCATTTACGAAGACTTCCCATCATAAACTGAATCAGTGTTAGCTCAATCATTACAGTTTTCAACATTTCGCCTTCATCAAAAGCACAACAATCGAAAAATTAGAAGTTCTTCACTTACCAACTCAATACTATTCGACAGTCGACGAATATATTGCAATAAAGCTTTCTGCCAAATGATTGCATCGAAATCATGCGCAAGATAAGAAAAGCTAAAACTAAAGTTTATCTCGATAAGAGTCGACATAGTAGTCGATATGTATATTGCTAGTCTGTCACGATAATCTTTTATAAAATAATAATCGATGACTCCTGTAAGAAGACATTAGACACTACTGAAATCGAATCTGAGTCTAATATCTTTAGGATTTTAACAATTACTACTAGAAAGAGAAAATTATCAGACATAAAACCATCAAACGGCTTCATAAAATCCTGAACTACTGAAGACATTTCAGGATCTTTCTGTGACAACACAACGATGTAAAGATGACTGAAAAAATTTTGAGTAGATGCCAAATAATCCATAGTATCAAGAGACATTTTTGAAGTTTCGAATTATTTTTGAAGTAAGAGAACAGAAATAAAATTGATCTGAATCGGTTCAATTCGTTTTTGAAAATATCGTATTTCAATGAAAGTATAGTGAATGATTATACAAAAACATCCTATTCATGTGTAAATCGCAAGGAGGATATATCGTATTTCTCTCTTTCAGAAGTATAGAAATACGATTTTTCTCCTTTAATAAAGCTTGTCCGATTCGATAGCATTATTTAAGTAGCAAATGATTGTACCATTTACATGTTTTTGTTATGCTCGTTCTACGAATGCGATGAATTCAAACAGAATCCCAGTGGCAAAGCAGCTCGCTGAAGTAGTGAAAAATAAAATACTCCTTTTTTTCTGAAGAGAACACAAAAAAACAACTTACGTGAATTTCATACAAAAGCATTGAAAGCAGTTCTTTGTTTACTTTCAACTTAAGATTTGAAAAAATGCCAACTAATGCAATTCTTTTTCTTTTAAAACAAATAGATAAGTGTGTGATATTCTGATAGCAAGCGCTGCTATTTATATTTCATACACGTTCATAACTTTCGTATTTCGAAACTTTTCATTTGAATTAAAAGGCATGAAATATTACTAAGTTGATGGGTCTCGAAGTCGATCTGTGTCTTACGAACAAAACAGAGCTATGAAAAAATAACATATAAAAATTCCATTGATATATCTACCGATCGTTCAATACGATAATCATGAAGCTCATCAGTTTAAATACTTGAGTCTACATTAGTTTCATTGTTAGCAACAAACCATAGTTTGAAATCATTGAAAATATGATCGATTTTGATATTATATCTGCTAATAAAATATAAATAAGATTAATTAGATATTAGCATTGATAATAAAATGAAGAGGCTGCAGATATCACGAATCACCCACACCATGAAGTATCTTGTTTTCGAATATGTTGGTCATTGACTTTTTCACAAATATTTTATGTTCAGTCTGATTCATCGAATGCATTTGACTCAAAGTCATGAACTCATGACCTAATATCAAACAAGGGGCTTTTTGTTTTACTTGTCAATTAACTATCTGATGTACAGTTGACTGTTAGTTTGACTAAAAATATAACTTAGAGAAATCCATTTAACATCATCTTGGAACGATCATCTAGGAAGTCTTTGAATTTTGAATGTATAATCGCATGGATGAGAAAATTCAATAGTTAAATTAAAAATACTATTTCTATCGTATAGATACAATGTTAACGATGACAACAGTAATTGTTTGTTCAGTCTACCATATGAAAATTAAATGGACTAGCAATAAATATAAACAAAGTATAGTTATCAATTTCGCTAGGTGCTCAGTTCGATTACAGTAAGCATTCTGTCCGCATGGTTCCTCGACAAATATTACTTCGAATTCTGCTGCATCCTTCGAGGGATGGATGAAAATTTATAGAAAATGTTCAAAATCTTTTCAATTTATATGTTGTGCATATTGTTGAACAGTAAATATGTAGTCACATGTAAACTATGAACATGGTTTAGAACAGAAATTTTATGCGTGTAATAGAGCTTTGTAATATGTTTCGTGTGTCTGTTGCTAAAAATCGAATGTCTAACCATTCAAGTATAGAAAAATTGGAATTATATTCCAGACAGTGCAGTATCATATTGATCGTGCAAACAGAACTTTGGATATGTTGTGCGTTGTTCACACTTTCAAAAGACCAATTTTAAGCATAATTCATTAAACGCTAGATTTTTATACTATTAGTATGATGAATACGAAAGAGAAACGAATACTACAATGAATCTTTCAAAACCTTTACGCGACTAGACTATCGATGAAACCAATGCAGCAATATCTCCTTCTAGTTCTTCAAATCAAGTTCATAATAGTTCAACCGATGCCAGTGTTGAAAAATCGAGAGATTGACGATCATCAGTTACGTTCGATTTAAACAATAGATCAGTGCATTGCCATGGAAGAGCTCAATCTTCTCGTCAAACAAAACTCCTTTCTTGTCTTCACTTTATTGGATGCAGAGAGTATGTCAAAAATCTCACTTGGTCTAATGTCTTATTTGATACAAAATAAGATCAACGACTATTGACGATCACACTATCCACCGACCGAACCTACCAGAAACATTATACATGACAGCACCATAATATGTAGTACCTTGAGCCTCGGAGGGTTTCAAATTTGACGTTCATCTATTTCGTGACGAAGATCTATGGAATAAATGAGTCGTTGCCTATCATAATATATCGAAGCTGGTCTCTCAATCAAAACTTATTTATCGGCCGCTTCTCTAACCGGACGATCATCTACTCGATGGATCACAGTTAGTTGCTCACTGTGGGCAAATGTCAGGAGGAGCACATATTTACATATTTATTTATACATCCCCATCAATTGACTGTGCAAGTCGTCACCTTTACAGTCCACGGAGTTCATTCAAATAATCGACGACAGGGAAACAGTACTATATACAACTAGCTAGTACTTCAATGCAAGAAAAATTCCAGTACGTTGCTCCTTCAAAGAGAAACAGTCGAATGAGGTGATAAAAAGATTTATAGTATCGTCACAAACGAATCCACAGAACATTTCAAAGATCGACATTCATCGGTCGTGCCGTATCATTTACATATTCGTTAGGCAAATTCACCATCATATAAAAATCCAAATCTTGCCTGTTTAACAGATACCATCACTGATCAATGTCAAGTATGACTTCAAATAGCTTCGATTGATTTTCAACTATCAATAGATTTTCATCAAAATGTAACATGACGTTTTTTGTCTGCGAAAATTATAATTTTATCTTTATAATTCAGACAAATAAGCAAGAACAAGCCATGGGTTTATAAAACGTGAGCTGTACAGCATTTCAATTTTCGTACGAAAGTTAGGAGTTCGTTTTTTAGTAGTTGCTGAACCAAAACTGAATGATTCTAGAGATACATAGCTACTCATTAGATTTAGCATCTTTGCCCGTGATACAAATCTGTGTAGCTCGTCTCACATTTTATAATTATTATAACTGCTATCCTATCATCTCTCTATATGATAGAGATTTCTGATAGCTTATTTCCATTCAAGAATGGCCATAGAAAGAATAGACTCCATGACAAACGGAAGTATGAAATGTTTCAAAAGTTGTTCAGCATAAAAGCCAATGTTTCATAAAAGCTTCTTGAAAAAATGAAATCAATTTACATTCATTCTCTACAATCACCTTGGATATTTCGTGAAGTTTTGTTCCATATGATTAACATGAAATATATTTGCTCATAAACATTAGAATCAAAAGAATGCCATTCATGACTAAATTAGAGTCATCTAAGATTGTAAAATCTAGCGCATCAATAAAGTTTGATGTAAGTAGAAATCATAATTAGATGATGATAATATTATAGAGAAAAGATAGTTGCAATTCTATGCATTACGTAACGAGAACTTTTTGACAAGTTAAATTGTATTCTAGTTGTACTGAATTCAAAAATAAGACTAAAATCAGTAAGTGACTCAACAAAACCAAATGTGTTTGTATTTCGATGATGAACTATGTATCAGTTGCTTGACAACATTTATCATGGCAAGTAAATTGAAAAATCTTATTGTGATAGATGAGTATGAAACCAGTTTGATTTGATAATACTCAGATTCTATGTATGATGATTCTAGAAAGACCATGTTTATAAAAGATCTTGTACAATGTCACATGTCAATCGTAAAACTATGTTTTTCTTATACAATTGTATAATATTAATCTGGTAGGATCTAGCAATCTTCATCTAGACCTTCACTGAATTTTAACAGACATTGTATGATACAATTTTCTGCTCTGCTATACTCTTCCCAGATCTTCAACATCTCATTATCTCCATAATCCTCTTTCAACTAATCTCCCAGCACAGTAAGGAAACTATTCAGTCATTCGAATTGATACTTCATATTGATCACGCTATACTGTTCAATCTAGCCAAAAACCAATCTATTCTAATCAATTTAGTCGGCGTTGACCCGATTCCAAGTAAGATCTTACCTGACTATACAAAGATCGTATGGTACGAATCTTAAGATTTCCCTTCATTTGTATGATCTTCGTGCAATTTCTTCACCTACATAGATCAATTGGAATGAAAGAAAAAGAATCGATGAGAAAAGGTATAAGTGTTTTGATGAACATTCATTTTAATATTCGCTTTATAAAATACACTTATTAACAAAAGAGTTTCCACGTTTCATTCAACAGCAATTAGTTTGAATCATACATGAAAATAAAACTCCGTGTGTAAAATGAAACTTTAAAAACTACAATATTTTGAGGATAGTAAAAGTATATATATATTTTTTCTATTGTTCAAAAGTACTTCATTGTAACATGATTGTTGTGCCTCGGGCAAATGCTACTAACTCTAACAATGTGATGATTAAATACCTCGAAAGTATCTAACATGTACTCGTTGTTCACATATTTTTCTTGTAGGACAAAATTGACGGCATATACTATTTATTCGTTGCTAGACTAAAACTAATTTCAACTGATCGACTACTCTGCTTCTTTTCAACATGCACCAGCTGTAAAATGGAAACAACCATATTGTGATAGAAAAATCACTGCACAATAAAAAAAAGCAAATTAATTACGATGCATATTCAAAACATGTGAAGAAAAATTTGACCGTTCTGCTTACTTACGGATGACAGTCAAATTTTATTTTGAACAACTCGTTCTATGCATATTTATGTTGGGGGTAAAATTGGGATCTGGTCAAATCTTAGATTTGAGTGGACGAAATGGGGATTTAGAGATAAATTCCTGATGGTTAACCCTTGGTTAATAATAAACACTTGACTATATCATTATAAATATTTGGTTTCATTACGCTGTTGTCTCTAAACTTTCGACCTAATAAATTAATATGCTTTTCCAGTTGTTCATAAAAATGCAATATACTATTATCTGTTTCGACGGTTGCTGAATTCGATTGGGACATTTTTTTTTCTATTAAATGATACTACTTAAATTTATTCTGCATCCCGACACAAAGGCTAGAAACAGAATTATTCTTTTTTTCCAATTCCACTTCACTTATAGTGAAGCACGTGGTTGCTTGAATTTATCTCTAACTAAATCCTAATTTTGTCCCCAAAATCTACATACAAATATGAGTGTTTTCCTTCAACTTTCGAAATCAAGAATCGAAACTATCAACGAACGTGTTGGACTTTTATTTCTGTCTTCTAATAGAGTAGTGTGTCACACTTTTTATAATGGATCCATGTTTCTTTTTCTATGCAGCACATTCAAGTAATTTAGATAATGACTTGCTTTCTAAACGAAAAATATCATCAAAATATCGTATATTAGAAGAAATAATATAAACAATGAATCATGGGATCTATTTTGAAGTTAAACATACTTTCAAACTTCTGGAACTATTCTAAGTCGAGATGATATGCTTAAAATTTTCGAAAGTAAATCTATGCATTTGAAAAAAATTATATTTTCGTTTATACACACACATACAACTTAATAAATCTTTACATGAAAAATGTTCAAAGCAAAACGACTCATATTTGGTTAAACGACACATCGATCCAAATTGATATGGCACAGACAAAAACTTGACGTGTAAAATCAAATGTCAAAAAACAAAAACTTCTTTGTCAAATGTTTCCAATCATATGATTATAATTGCTTTCACATAGATCTTATTTATTCTTGATGATGCAAATTGATACTTGTAGGAAGAAATCGATGTGAATTAGGATTAGTGGACATTGCTAATTTGCTGTCGTGCAAAAAATTATGACCAAATGAAACCATTGGATTGTTTGTATCCGACGAAGAACGATAGGCAGCAGCTGCAGCAGCCAATAAGTGTGGTTGTCGTTCTATCCATCTTTGTAATGTATTGCCAGCAAATAATTCAAGACTGAGACATGCTTGACGTTTCCATTTTGTTCTAATAATATATGAAAAATTAGCAAGGGAAATAGAAGCTAAAAAGAAATAAGAAAACTAACCTTCGATTTTGATACCATGTTTTTACTTGTGTATCAGATAAATGAAGACGATTGGCAAGTTCTAAACGTTCTTGTACACTCAAATATTTTTGCCGTTCGAAACTTTTCTCTAATGTATTTAATTGAGCATCGGTAAATGCTGTACGTGGTTTACGTTGTTTTTTATTCTGCCGTAAAGTTGCTGCCGTCAAGCAAGAAGTTGATGCACATAATTCATCATCTATATAGATTATTTAAAAACAAAACTAGATGAAGATTTTTACATTTGAATAAATGTAATATAGAGATGAAATTCTTCTGACTTTTTTAATACTTATATTTAACATGCTGAAATCATCAGTAAAACTTACTAATCGTAAATGAATATGCACAAGAAAACACAGATATACGCCAAAGTCATTCCTATGCTAGTTACTAGGACGATATAGTAGCTTATTTCAATGATCTCTGGATAGATTATGCATTTAGTTCAGTCTGTTGAAAAATTCTAGTCTTGATGATATTTCTATTCAGCGAAATCGATAAGAATCATAGTTTATATCGATAGTATTTTGAAAGATGAATAAATATCTTCAATTAGAACTCAAACACTTCTAAAACACAGACATCAATTTAACTATTCAGTTGTTTCTTTGATATATTTCTATGAATAAAAACTACAAACAAACAAAAACGAAACGAATATAGAATTATCGGAAATTTGACTTCCATTTCAAACATGTACACGAAACGATTTGTGTGCTAGGAAACATTATTGAATATAATTTCGTTCAAGTAAGGTGTGTACAAATGAGAGATATGCTATGATTATCAAGCTATCTTTTATATTCATTAGTTACAAGTGCCAAATTTTTGGCATGCAAAGAATGGCTTTAGAATTGAAAGCATTTCACTATTGTTCATAGTAAAAAGAAAAACGATGCATGACGGAACATAAGTTACTGTCGAGCATCTATCGAATTCATGTCATCGCAATGGAACGAAGAGAAATTTAAAAGAATTCGGACCATCAGTATACACTTCTAATAATTTTTTCCATGAAAAATATTATTGAGAGAATAGTTGTATCAAAAGATCCAATAAACACTTTTAGTTTTTGCTTATAGACACGTTTCATACTCTTGATTATGAAAATATTCTCTACTGTGATTTATGGTAACTTCAAAAAAGTATAATTTGTTTAAGGAAGGGGCACCGAAACGTTTTTCGTGCATGAAACACAGCTTCAGATACGTTTCGGGTTCAGATACAGAATTTGAAAGAAAAAGCATTTAAAATTTTACAACGAAATCGAAAACTTACTTATAATTTCCCGTAACCTTGATACTAATATCAAATAGGTTGCATCAAACGTCAGAAAAGATTTTGATTTCTGTGCAAAAAATATTTTCTAAATGGAACCATGTTTGCGTCAGTGCGTAGACAAAATTTCGAATCTTAACTTTTCATTTTTGATTGATCAGCACTGTTTTTTCTGGAAAAAACATATGAATAAGACAGTCGTCAATCTTTACAAGTTAATCTACGTGTTACAGAGACCTACTCTTAGGCATCATATGAAATCGAACAAAGTTTGACAATTGGATGCGTGCTACTATTATTTAGATCTCGTTGATGGAGGACACCGAGCACAATACAAAAAATCAAAACAACGCGCTCAATATACTAGATTGCTTTATGTTTAATTCTTCTCTTCAATCAGATATATCATTGTTGCAACTTACCACTGTTGTTATCATGGTTGTTGCTGTCGTTACTTGAACAAGATTCTTCTTCAGCCATATCACCATTTCTAATTGCATCAACTATTTGAGAATAATTGGATTCATCAAAGTCATCTTCCTTCTTACCACCACCACCACCACCACCATCATCATTATTATTATTAATAGCAGGGACAGCATTTCTGTTTTTTCCATAATTATGAAATCGAAATTTCTTCTTAGATTTTTCTTCATACTCATCAATATTATTACCATCGTTGGAATTTTCTGACTGCTTTCGTTTCAAGTCATTGTTTTGATTTGAACGATGAACATTTTTATGCATTGGCATAACCATATGTAGAATGTCGTCGACAAAAAATGAACGTCGCTGTTTTGTCATTGTTACGTTTTTCTTTTTGCTAATAGAAAACGAGTCGGTCAATCAAATAGAATAATTTAAAAGAATAGTGAATTTATAACATAACGTTGTCTTTATTCTCTTATTCTTACTTCTACTATTATTGTTCTTTTTTTTTTGTTTCTTTATTCTCTACTATATGACAAGTGGGATTTCTTTCATTTGCAACGACATACAAAAAAGAAAAAGGAGAGAGAGAGACCAGATAATTGACATTTTACGCATATTCTCTCCTTTTCTCCTTCATCAAACACAAATATATGCACTTGATTGGTGTAAAAAACAAAAAGATAGAACAAAACGATTGGGAGTTTAAATTTAGTAACACAAGAAGAAAACGAACAGCTCTAAATCAATTTCAATTTGAAAGCCAAAATTCTTTGAAAATGACGTTTTCTATTTCCGTCTTTTTTCAATGCACACAATGATCGTGTGACAAAATTGTATACAAATATGTATATGTGTATCATCATAAAATCTAATAAATTGATTGATCAGTCAATCAATGCTTCGTCTTCTTTAACGCTCTTTCCCTCTCTCTTGTTCTCTTCATTACATATGTCTATGATATGCAAATCAGAAAAATCAACGTTACATCCCTTTTGTTTTCTTATTCTTCTACTCGATAGAAAATAATTTTCTCATCATCTTATCGACATCATCATGTTCTTTACACAATGTGTACACGCACAATACAGATCGGATTGACACTTTGAAGCTGCTTGTTTTAATAATAATAATCGATCGATCGATAGATTCGCTCGTGCTTATACAAATGTTCAATGGATGATGATCATGAGATAGACATACATTACGTTTCTATTAGTCTTTTTTTATTTCTCGTGTCTTTGATGATATTGAATTTGTTAATATTCAAAATTGATATTTGTAGAACAGGTGATTGCAATCAAGGTCATAAGTCACCTGTATGTTTTTTTCTTTGAATGTCTACTGATTGTCTCTATTCGTAGTTAATGTCACACATTGACTCTAAAATCGTTTGTTCATCGTACGGTCGAATGAGTGACCATAAGGTGTTATTTTATGTATCACCTCGTTCGTTTTTTGTCTACATTTCAATCTAACTAATACATGTATAACTAATGCCCCGACAACAACGATACTAAAGCTTTGAGCGTAATTGAATTGAGGTGTTTAGAAAGTATGTTGTAACAAGATCAAATAAGCAATTAAACATATAATTTAGAGAGAGAGAGAGTAACAACGACACGAACAATAAATCATGTTAGAATTGATGTCAAACAGTGAAGAAAAAAGAACGAGAGTTGATAGCTAAACATGAAATTCGCATTTCATGATTCAAAAACAGCAGAATAACTCTATTATTCATTTATCTAGAGACGTGTGAGCCAATGACATTCTACTCTATATTTTTTTTCCGGTATTCTTCGATAGATATGAATGGTAAATCAGTATGAATTAGAAAATCGATTTCCACGTCGCTGTCGAATCGAAATAATCATAGGTTGAACTTGCAAAAATGAAGCCAAGAGATCGGAAGGAGAAAAACAAATGTAACAACTTAACTCAGAAAAATAATGAACGTTGAACATTTGAATTTCGACCTCGTCCATTCGAAAGATTCCTATTTTCAATCTATCCATGAAAGAGAAATACAATAATGACAAAACGTGCTCGTTTCTTTGCTTTTCTTTTTCTGACTGAAAAGATCCACTTTAAATTTTCTATTTATTTTTAATTTAATTCACTTCTAAGAATGTTTATTTCTCTGTCTTCTCTTTCTTACAAATGAAGACAGACAAAAGCTGTTCTTGTAAAATTGTCTACTCCTATGGTGTGATTAACAATGAAAAAATTAATCAATTATCTTGTTCTTTTTCAATTTTCAAGCTCAATGATGCATAATTTATCAAACAATGATATTCACTATGGATTTATTTTCACTTGAAAAGAAAACCAAAAGTAAAACATGCTGTGTATTAATTGACATGAAGTTATACATGAGAATTGTTTAATCATAAGAGGAAACAAAGCCCATTAAATAGTTCATATTTATATAAATTCGATCAATCATCGTTATCGAATTAACAAAGAAATGCGTCATTGTAACAATGTGCATGAACATCGGAAGTAGTCTATCATGAGACTCACTAACACTCATATATAAATGCGAGCAATCATCGCACCTGTCAGCTTCTCTGCTCGTTATTTTTCCTCAATCTTTTCCCCTAATGACTCGTTCCAATTCAATTTATTTCACCTGAATAGATGAAACAGAAAGACAGACACATAGATAGCGTGTCATCTCAAAATTGATCATTGCCGAGGTGATGGACGTATGCGTCGTATACTTATTTATTATACACGCCAAAGACAAAACAAAACTGTGTTGCTTTAAACAGATTAGCTACTCATATTCATTACAAACGATCGGGTCGCGTGTGCTTGTTATCATAAATTTTGCTCTTTTTCTTTCTATGTTCTTTCTGTCGTTCTTTTTTTTTTTTTGTTTTTATATCTAAGCGCTATTGTACTTGCCTCGAGGGTTTTATATCTATATGTTTGAAGTCTAAACAGTATTAACAGATGGATAGGCGGTAACATTTATAGCATCACTATAGCTTGTTGCTATCATTCTAATTGTTCAAGCATGGTCTAATTTAACAGTAATTAATGAATTAATTTGAAATGAGATTTGACTATTTCAAGAATAATGAAAAATATTTGTTCGCATTAGAAAAGATTAGCGGAAGTAAAAATCTGGATCATGAAAGATACTGTTCTGTGAATACATCATTCTTTGTAGTAGAAGTTTTATTCTGGGATTTTTATTTTCACAGTTTGTCTTTCTCGGGTCACATAAAGCAAAACTTCTTATCACTTTTACAATTTCGAATGTCTTCTTGCTAATGTCTATACAATGAGACTATAATTGGCACGCTTCAGCTAATCTATCCACTCGCATCATCATTTGGAATCTACTGTCGATTCGTTTGCCTCTTTGTCTCACTTGAAATGACTCTAATTCTAATCAGTTTATTTTTATGCGTGTATATGTATATATGGTTCTTTCCGCATCGTCTTTTTCTTTTTCTTCTTTAACAACTACTAGTTACGATGTTGTTCTTATATTTAATAGAGTCAATCGAACGACAATGAACATCAATCTTGATGCGTGCACAAAGAAAATCGAACACATTTTATGAAAGAAAAAAGACAGAGAAAAAAAAAGAATATTTGATCGATGTTAAAGAAAACAATTTGCGACCGAAAGACCGTCCCAAGAGAGATGATCGGCAATGAGAATATAGAGAGACAAGGTAGTAGCGAGTCATTCACAATGTCTTTTCTCTTCTATTTTATTTTTATTGTTTGCAACCAATCAGTAAAGAGAGTACATCAAGAGAACGAAAGAAACACAACATAGTACGTATTTTAATTTTTCCAATTACATTTCATGTCACGCCCGATTACAGAAAGTCGAATGGCTTCAACAAGCAGTTTCTTTTACTTACCATCAAACATAATTCGACCAACAACTATGTCAAAAACATTGAAAACTAAACGACGATGTTTTCCATCATTTTTTATTACTGATATACTCGGCAATGATAGTCATTCTTCTTCACCGAAAAATAAAATTCATTTGACATCAACAATCGATAAAGATAACAATCAAAGTGGTGATGATAACGATGATGATGATGTTGATGATGATGATGATGATGATAGAATGTTACATGGAAGTGATGATAATGGTAAGTATCTTAGATTTATTCATCTAGTGTAATTTTGAAATCGAAAGTTCAACATATCGAAGATCAATTTCGAATCATTTTAGCCAATAGATATTTTTAACCAATCATTATGCAGTATGTAAAAATGTATTCATTCTATTTTTCTAGAGTCAGATGTTGGCGAAGACACGAGTACATTGGATAGTGGTGGCGATGGTCAAAGTACGAATACTAGCTCATTGAAAATGAATAAGAAACCGCGTAAAGCTCGTACAGCATTCACAGATCAGCAATTGAATTGTCTTGAAAAAAATTTTGAAAAACAAAAATATTTAAGCGTTCAAGATCGTATGGAACTGGCTGCTTGTCTCAATTTATCTGATACTCAAGTAAAGACATGGTATCAAAATAGAAGGTAGTAGCCTAGTTCAAGCCTAAGACTATACAGAAATTCGAATATTTGATTGTTTTTATTTCTATAAAGAACGAAATGGAAACGACAAACGGCTGTAAGTTTAGAATTTCTTGAGCAACAAGGCAGTTTTGCTGCTGTTCATCGATTACTTCAACATCATCCACATATGACTACGAGCATTGGTACTCCGCATCCATCTCTATGGTATTCACCGTATTTACCACCGTGTACAACGGCTGATGCATTCTTTTCACTTCAACAAAAGTCTTTACGAGAAACAAATAAATCATCATGCGAATCATTAACTTCAGCTATAACTAGTCCGAACAAATCTGTGTAATTTTTCTTTTCATTTTTTTCTTCTCATTTTTTGTGGCTTGTCTTTTATTCTTCTATTCTCTTATAAATACGTATACATTCAATACAACATGATTGAGAGAAATGCAAATATGTGCGATGATTGTTTTGTTTCAATCGATCTTCACCGACGATGTGAAATCATAGGAAGTCAATAGCTTTGCTTTTTTTTTGTTTCTGTAAAGTAATCGTAAGAAAACATGAGCAACATACAAAATGAAGAGAATAGGATTGGTGATTGATAATTCAATTTCATTCATTCAACATAAACATATACACACACCTGTAGGCAGTCATATAATGAAATGGTTTTGTTTAATTTATTTTTCTCTCTTGTGTATTTTGAAAATGGAAGTATAAGAAACAAAAAAAAGAGAGAACAACAAAATTGAGTCTATTCTTTGCTGCTCTAATACGCAATATGATGTGACGAAATGGAAATAATAATAATAGTGATGGTGATGACGATGATTAAAACATGGACACTTGATTGGCTTTTCTATGCAAATCGTATATATTGATGAGGCTCGTCACAAGTTTTTCTTCTTCGTTTATTCACGTGTGCATATTGTAGGTATCATTTATTGGAAAGTAGAATATCGAATAAGAAATTAGTTGCTCTATTTCTTTTTAAATTGAAAGGATTAGATAACTATTAAATTTATGCTAGATGTTATATCATAGATAGTAATCGGTTATGAAGAATGTTTACAGAGAAAAAAGATTTCATCGCAACTCATTTCTATGTTAATTATAAGAAGAAATCTTTCAGATTATTTTTCATAAAGAAACATGGTGAAAAATCGTTTTTTGTTCTCTCGTTGAAAATTGTTAAGAGATGAAGTACGTATAAATTCGAGAATAGTTCATAAAAGATAGCGAATAGTTTAGTAGAGATCTTTCTTCTGTGTTTATTGAAATGTAATAGACTTCAAAGTTTTGGTAAAAACGATGTGAAAGAATGAATAGTTTACATAATGAAAGATTTATTGACATAATAATAGGGATCGAAACAACTGAAACAATGTCAAAATGTTTTTCTTTAAATCATTTTCGTTGTGCTTACGTTCTTATGGGTTCTTTAGTGTATGAAAATAAATAGAATGTTGATGAGAGATGGTAAAGGAAAAGAAATAATTTTTCTATTCCGTCGAATAGCAACACTATTGTTTTCATGATATAGTGGAGGAAAAGAAAATCGAGATGAAAACAGTCGAAGAACTGAATGCAGTAATAAATGACTTATGTAAGATGCATAGGCATTCTCACAAATGTCGTTGTCTCTTATGTTCCAATCGAAAATGCTATAAGTCGAACTTTGTCTCTTGTAAATAGAGCAAAGCATGTTATTGAAAATGTAAATTTAAAAAGACAAATTGAAAATTTGCTCGATACACAGTTGAGAAGTCAAACTGAAACTTTCCAAATGAGATCGGAAAATATCGTCTGCAAAAAAGAATACGATCAACATTATCAATTACTAAAGTTGTTAAACGTGGGTAGACATTAGTTTTAAGTACTTTTCAACATGAAGTTATGAGTTTCGTCTTAAAAGTAGTGAAAAAAAACTAAGAACTATTCTTATATTTTATTTATTCATCTTCATTAGATCACACAGAAGACAATATGTATTTGAAGCTGCTTAAGAATTCATGTTCAACATATCCATCCAAATGTTTCAACATAGAGCTAGGCAATCTACTTACTATTCGTCTTTGTTATCTTAAAAACAATTGCTAGCTGTCGGAGATTCAAAGAACAATAGAAAATCGATTTTCAGACAGCCTATAATTCGTAACTTTTTTTCTTCATGTTTTTATTCGCCCATTTTATGTAGGTTAAAGCAACGAAAGTACGAAAATATTTATTCTGTTATAAATCTATTTTTCTTAGTTTACACACAAATCGGCAATATGTAATTTAAATTATGTTCGGAATTTTATCTTGATCGTGTATTATTTTAAAATTGAATAGATATAATTGATGTCTAACACTTTTCGTTCAAACATATTTGATATTGACATTTGTATGAGTATATATCCATTGATGCGTATGATGATATTGCTCAGGATTTTTAACAACGACAAATGGATAACTGAAATAGAAAATGTCACCAAAAGACTATTCCTAATATTGATATAAATAGCTTAATCATACATGTCATCTGTTTATAACTTGTTCTAATGATCTGATAATTTCAAAGAACCTAATTTTCTACGAATTTCCTTTTTATTTTGTTTCTTTAACTAATGAGTGGTTGAAAATAACTGGTCTACTTTATATTTTGTGTTTCTCTCTGCCAGTGTGCATTCTAGAAAATTTTTGCTTAGTCTCGAAAGACATTAGAATATTTACTCTAATATTTCAATTTAAAAGACGTGACCGAATAATCCTATCTTCGCGAAATGTGTGCAACTTTCTAACATAGAAACAGTTCATTTGATTTTCTTCATTCGGAATTTGATAGTCCAACTCCAAAGAATCTAATAAGCCATTTTGTAGTCCACGAAAAAGTTTATCTTTTCATTGTTTTCAAACAATTTTTACATCAACTTCTGTTTCTCAGAAAAAGAATCTTGTTTGGAAAAATTGACAAACGTCCTAATTTTGAATAAGTAGTTTTTCGAAAATTTAGAAGCTTTGGTAAAAGTCCAGCAAAGCTTAATTTGTTGAGTTTATATTTTTACAGTTTAAATAGAGTTAAATGGTAAGTTATACAAGATACTCATTGTGCGCATATAACTCTGTATTCTGATGGAAACAAAAAAATAAACTTATCATTGTTGACTGTGATCGACTCTGTTTCGAAAAGTCAGTTTCTTTTTCATAACGTTGACTTGAAATGAGCTACACTGTGTATGAATGAGAAAGAGCTTAGTTCATTGCACCAAGAACATCTCCCTAGCTTATTTTATTTTTCAATAATGATAGGAAAAATCCAACCTACTCAAAAAATAAATCTGTAGAAAGTTGTATGTCATGAACAAGTCTAATATTATTCAATCACTTGTCTACATTGGAAGTTTACAAATAACGTTGCACTACTTTTGTACAGAATTGAAAGGGAGATCTTTTTAGGTTGAGCACGAATTTCTACAATGCAAACTGGCTGCAAAAAAAAACCCGAAATATAAAGTATGCCATTTATTCTGGGTTATTCGTTACGATTAACTTTATACATACGGCTGAAAGATAAGTACGTTCAATGAACTTCAACTTATCGTTATGGAGACGCATTGATATGAGAGATTTGTTGAATTTATCTATATTAAAGGTCAGCATTTTGCTAGACAAATCCTGAAAACTATCAAGATTGATAAGCGAAAAATTTAGGTGGTGTAGAAAATCCTTCGACGACGTTAGAAGTCAACAAACATGTTTTTATATTGAAATGGAGAATCATCTGTGACTTGGATAACACAAGAGTTTGATGGAGAAACGTACTTTTTGTTTATCTACAATTGTTCAAGAATTGTAATGATTCGAAAAATACGGAAATTTTATGATTCCTCTTAAAAGTTGAATATTTAACTTACTGATTTGAGTATCATTAAATTGAATAATTTTCGATCACAAAGAATTTTAACTTTGAGATGATATGAATATAACATTTCTAAAGCAATATTTTGTATGAAAGCATGAATGAGTCGTCTCATCCATCGTATTGCTATTGTATATCGTAATGATTTATTTTTATGATTTTGATTTAATTGTAATCAAAAATGTTAAAAATGGAAACAGTGAAATCTTCTACCTGGTCATGGATGGTGAAATGACTTTTATGAATTTCTTTTAGAACTATTTAGTTTAACACTATTACTATGTAGTGTGATGATGTTTAAGTTAATTTAAGAAGTGAAACACTTGACATGGACAGTACGAAGTATATATATGTATTCGATGAGAATCTGTCAACTATATTCATAAGATGTTGAAAAAGTACATTGTATAGAAACTTTTATAATTCGAAAATATCTTTGACATACTCAAAATGGTAATTTAAATTATTATTCTACAATGTAGAAACTTTTTTTTCTAACTAAAGTCGTCGACCACTTGTTTTTCTTTTAATCATCTAATAAAATTTCTTCTGTCGAAATTGAATTCTCTGAAGTGTTCATCTGCATATACATGATATATTATACTTTATGTATATAGTCAAGTTTTGCACAACAAAATAGATTATATGGCTTTGATTAATATATGGCGAGCTGAAAAAACCATTTCAAATTATTTTTAGTTCACTAACGATAGTTTGTGCAAATTATGAATCAACAATAACAACATTTCCATTCAAAGTGCAAATATTCATGATATGCAAACTGCTGTTGCTTTGAATTTTTCTTACAAACACTAACCAAATTATGCATATTATTGGAAGATACCCGAATTTTCATAGATATGTATTCAAGTAAAATATTTGAATATTAATCCACAGGAAAAACAATCCGACTTGAAAACATACCGATTTACAAGTCACGAATTGAATTAGTAATCTATTCTCCCATTTATATTAAAACAATATTCAAGTCAATGGTGAATTTTCATCGTATCTCTAGTCTCCGCAGTGATGATATCCAAAGTGCACCAAGGGCGAATTAACATTTTTTGTGTACGTCGATGTTTTGTTTATACTCAATCGCTTTCATTGGACATCTAGTTTTCAATGCTTTATCATGAAAACATTTATTTGTGCAAAAAATATCTTTATTGAACTGAACGATCAATAAAAAGAAAAATGTCATAGAATTCGATTGTAAAACTATCTTTCAACATAGTCAGAACGTGTCAAATGATTCTTTTAATCCACACGATATGTTACGAAAGTGATATTTACTCTACAAATCTCTTGACTCTGATCAAAGATAAATAAGTCTTAAAATTTCTGTGAAAATACTGTAAAATTTACACAACAAGAAATAGTAATAAATGTAAATAGCAATATGAGACTTGTGAGAAATTGAGATATTTTTATTCGGATGATCTCGCTGCCAATTCATGAGCTATTCTCGATGTGAGGAAATTTATTGAAATTTCATTTAAAAAGAATTTTTCAACATTTGAGTGCGATCCCTTGAAAAGAAGTGAAATTCAATAAAATTAATCTATTTTGTGATTCATAGTCAGTTACTTAGAACACATTTTTAGTCTTCGAATTCCTGGTTGTTTATTGATTTTATGGTGAGATTTTTAGAATAGAACCAGTTGTATACCAACAATCGAAAGAAAGAAAATCATTTTTTTATACGTTCCACATCATAATGTTTATTTCTGATCTCGAATTTTCTTGGTACACTCGAACGATTGTATTTCGAATTTTCTTCTGAAGGACGATGTGCTCTGGTGAGATTGATCTACTCTTTTGGATTCATCGTCATTTAAATTGTTGAAATTTTCATAACTTTAATCAAAACATTTTAATCTACATCACGCGCCATTGCCAAAATAGCACCGGCTTCGTCGATCTGCAATACTAACATTAATTTTTGATGAAAAGTTTCTCATCTCGGTTCATTGATAAAATCGATCGGATGATTCGATCTAGAATATTTAAGAATGCATTGTAAAAGTTGATCAACAATCCAGCAAATATTATAATATTATTATCGAAATGCTTTACATCACTAATCAATGACAGAGTTATTATATTTTTATTTTTAACTAATGTTCTAATGAAATACGTAAGTCAATGTATGTGCTATAGCACGTGGATACATTTTCGAAAAAATTTTACGAATATCGAATGTTAGATGTTTCTTTAGACAAATGAGTAGTTGATGTTTCACAGAATATGTTCTACCCTGGTTGGAAGTCATACATATTTTGATCTAAATTTTATGACAATGTTTTTTCCTCAATCAAAAACTGAAATATTCTGAGAAAAGTATGATTCAAAGAGTCAAGCGAAAATATTCCAAGTTACAATTTGTCCACAAATTTAGGTTACTACGAACATATAATGTATGAAGAAAAACTCAAACTTTTAGACTCCACTAAAACTATCACGTTGGACACGAGTCAAGCACAACCGTCTAACAGCTCACAGTTGTTTTTTAGTAGAATAGAATTTGAATATTTCTTTTTTTTGTTAGTACTTGAACGATCGGTAGTTTCTAACACATTTTGTGAAATGCTCACTTTGATTACTTGAATGAATTTTTTACAAAAGCTGTAAATATGAAAATAGACATCATGAGCCAATTCAATCAGACTTTTCTCGAATGATTCTTTGAAAGTATGGTCTAGACTCCAGACAGAAAGTAATTTTTATACTATTTGAAGATGAAAAATTTTCAATTTTCGAAAAATCATGAAATGTTTTTCAAAATAAGCAACTAGTAAGAAATGAAAATAATTTGTATTTTTTAAAAAGCTTTGAGAACTGTAAAGTTTTGCAAACACAATTTCATTCGGTGTGTTAAGAACAAGTGGCTATTTTCTATTTGTTGATACTCTACAAGAAAATTGTATGCATTTTCTTTTATCAAATAAGAATGATGTTTATTATCAACTCAAATAATGATCATGTCAGATTTCTAGCCTATCTAAGACTGCAAAAAATCTTGAATAGATTAGAGATTTGGATATAGAGTCAATTTCTAGATTTGTATATGATTTGAACTTAATTCTTAAATATGAAATTCGTGTTCTTTTAGACGTCACGATTGATTGGAGTATGTGATTTGGGTCTTAGACTCAGATTAGAACTTGGTATTTGTGTTCAATCTAGCATGTCTCCAATCGTGTAGTGATGTTGCATTGAAAAATAATCTATATCACAGTCGAACTATGTCATATCAAAGTTGAAGTTATGAAATTCTTGTTTCCCTTCTGTAACTTTACCTTATAAAGAGTCATCAAATTTCAGTCATTTGCGAGCGAATCCAAATCTTAATTAAACTCAAACTCTGCTACATCGACTATTAAGGCTTTAGATATTTTGCACTGCTAGGAACTTTCAGGATTGTTTAGATATGCAAAAAAAATGACACGGGAATTTTTAATTAGTAAAATAATCTAGTAAATATTTATGAAATGAAAATAGTATGTTTCTTTTGTTTCCGTCCAAGATCTATAAAAGAAGAAACTCATTAAGAAAGACGTTTGTATAAAGAGACGCTGCTGTTTTCGTTTTACTCCCTCGCATATTTATTCAAAATCAACGATTCATGAATTATCAGAAGTAATAAGTCAGTAAATAATTCTCAGTGTACACTGTAGGTGTGATTTTCTTTTTTGTTAAATATTTTATATATTTTTGTTAAATGAGTCATATCAATAAAGTTCTGTTCCTCTATATAATCGTTAATGCTACATGAATTGCTGAATGAAAGCATTCGATTAAATCTTTTCAGATGATGGCGACGAGTACTATATCTTTTTAATCAATAGTATCATCCTGAAAATAGCGTTGATAATAAACATGTATCTTTGTGGGCCGTGCAGTGTAGACAGATGTATGCATAACCAATTAAAAGATTTCTCAAAGCCTAACAAATTTGACCGGCTCAAGGTATAAACTGATTCATTTCATTGAATATAAAGATCGAACAGCTATGAAATATAGAGTGTGCATTGTAGTCAATGATTGAAATAATTTAAATTATTTTTGAAAAGAAAAAGTAAGTCTAACATGCTGTTTACACCTACAGTGACTTGAGAGCAGTATAGTAGGTCTCGCTTCTTTTTCTGTATAAATTCAACTGATTCAACAAGATCTTGGAAATAATTCTATCGTATAATATTGTTGTATCATATTTGTATCTAAATATTGCATATAAGTGTAAAGAAGCTTAATGTCTCAAATGCATAATGACAAGCACTGCTGGTACAATTAGAAATATATTTATCGAATATATAATACTCATGTACGTTACATTACGATCTCATCACATAGGGACAATTGCTATTCAATCCTTCTCATCAATGTAGCAGACAGACAGTAACATCAACACATTCTACAATGTTTATATTATGACCCCAATAACACTTGGATAATTCGATATAACCATGTATACGTACAATAGAACAACATGATTGTCATGGCTATAATAATCCTTTCGCTGATAAAAGTCTCCTATGAAAATTATCCGAAGATAACTATTTAGCAGTGTGTACAAATATCGATATGCTCTATATTTATACACGTATGAATCATTCTTCGTTCTCAAACATTTGAATATGTCAATTTTTTATTGTTTCATGTTTTACTTGTTGACATATTTATGCCATTGTCATAATAGAACGAAAGTATAAGAGTTCGCTCGTTCATTTCATTCGCCTTGAATGTGTGTTCTTTGTTCATTTGTATATCGAGCCAATGCAATAAGTCTTTAGATGAAGGGCAAGGAGAGAAGTAACATTTAGACTAGCATTCAAATCAAAGCGAATATTTATTCTGTGTCTGTTTCATTCACTTCAACACATAAAGTTCATTCATTTAAAATAAAGAGTATAGTCAATTGCCGGAATGAAATTATTAATTCTTACATATTTTCTATGGTTCTTATTATGTGTACAACCAGTGGAGAATCATTTTTTTAGTTGGGTTTGGGATAAAGTACGTCATACAATAAATCCAAATAAATCTCGACGTTTATTTGATTGTGGTAAATCAGATATTCGACCGATTCTACCAGTAAACATGGATATACCACGTATAACCGGTGGCCTATCAGCGACTGATCATTCTTTTCCATGGATGGTTAATGTTATCAATCTGAAATCGTTGAAATCATGCGGTGGAACAATTATTGGACCGGATACAATAATTACAGGTACGGATACTTCCGATAAAGAATATGTCAGTAGAGACATAAAATATACTCTTTCGTTTCTTTAGCTGCACATTGTATGATTGATGAACCTCAATTTTTGACTGTTATTGCTGGTGCTGCCAATTTATTTGGTCGCCTAAATTTGTTTAATTATTATTCTGTATCTAATGTAATTATTCATCCGAATTATGTGTCCTGTTGCGATTATGATATAGCTATAATAAAACTTAAAAAGAAGCTACATCGTTCGGAAATGATTAATTCAATTTGTTTACCTCATGAAAAAGATCAAGAATTAGAAGCTGATCGATTAGCTTTTATTGTCGGTTGGGGAGGAAAATATGCGACGAGTGAATTAAATTCATTCGGTTCATTTCATTTAAAACAAGGTCTAGTTTATGTTAAAACAAATCATTATTGTAAAAGTATTTTTGCATCATTTGATGAAAAAGATGAAATTTGTGCAACAAATACACGTGATAGTGTAGATTCAAGAGGTATGATTTGATTCTCGTTCTATTTCATAGAATCTAACACATGAGTTTATTCGTGTCGAAGGGAAATAAATATTATCGTTCACTTCTAGTTTAAATTGAAGCATGTGAAATGTTTTTTTTTCAATTTAATCTTTATCTGCTTCTTTGTATGAAATATATCAAGCTCAGAAGTTCATCTTATCTTTTCTACAAGCAAATCGAAATTTGAATTTCGATACCAGTACAACATATCGTAGGCTATGCTACTTTTTCTCAGAGAAAACAATTCAACAATCGTTTTTTTCCGATTGTGTTTTTGATCGTTCGAAGCGATAAGTAAACATTTATTTTTCGATAAGATAAGATTTCTTTCTTTTTTACTTAACCGCCTGTCGATGAACAAAGAAAACTATACATAATCATTTCGAGTTCTTCTTTCATGTATTCTTTCTTTTTAAAATTGTTTTGTTTGTTTTTTTTCTTCATTCTTATAGAAGGTGACAGTGGTGGTCCATTGATGATACTTAACAAGACAGACCATCGTTGGTATCTATTTGGCGTTACATCACATGGTGTTAATTCTGAAACAATACGACCTGGTGTCTATTCGTCTGTTTCGACTAAGCTCGATTTCATTAAAAAATATCTTTAATTCATTTTTTGGCTGTATCCATTTTGTAAGACATAATGAATATTATGATAGAACAAGAAATATTTCACAACTATTATTATCTTTGTAACATCATACTAACTATGTGTCGATTGATGTATGTTGTACGATAAATAAACAACAACAGTAATGATAACTTACATAAACGAGATATAGACCTGACGAGACATAAAAAAACATAATCTAGTTCTTTTGTTGCGCATGCATGATAGTAATAGTTATGTAAACATACAAAAAAATATAAATAGGAAAGATATTCGACATATTCCAGATTGATAGAAGAAAACAACCAACAAGGATAATGATCAATGTTATCATCTAGAAAAATGTTTGGAAAGATATTGGACTATAGTTATTCTTATCGATGAAGAATTTTTCATCATGAGAAGGTTACATCTAATGTATATCGGTTATATTTTAGTCAACTGCCTATCTAGTTAATGATCCTTAACATAAGTTGTCTCTTTGTCGATAATATATTGCCTGATCTTCATCGTTGTCTAATTGAAAAATGTAAACTGACATGTCTGTTTTTTTACTATGATGATTCTATAAACAGTAAAAACGTTCGTTTACTCTTCTATCTCTATGTGTCTCAGCTCATCAATTATCTATACTGCCAGATGGAATCGACTTTCGTTCATTTGAGACGTGAGACTGAACGATATCATCGTCTATACTATTTATGATTAATCATTCTTTTCCTCGTTAGAGACAACGATGCTTCTCTTTCCCTTTTCACTTATCTGATTTGATAGAATAAGAGAAACACGAACTCTCTTTTTTTACTTCTGCCACTGCTTCTTGTCTGATGACAGACAGAACATTTGATGATAATAGAAAAACTAACGAATAGCGTCTGCAACTAACCTTCTATATACGCATTCATTGTTATCGACGAAGATCAATCAATGATATGATGAGTGCATCGTGTCCTGGCTTTCTGGATCGATACGGAATATGGAATAATGGTATTGAAAATTTATGTCTCTTTTTTATTTTGATAACTTCGCATTGGTCTTTACTTTTCCGTCAATGATAGGATAAAAGTTAAAATAATCTTTCTTTTCGGAAGTATCATCATCGACATCGAAGAATCGAGCATTTCCTAAGTTGAACTTACAGGCAACATAATTTATTGTGATGTGTTATTTTTGCGAAACGTTCTTGAATTCGATTTCAAATAACCATCGAAAGAAAATCAAACAGCCTCCTTGATATATCTGTTGATAGACAAGGATATCATCATGTTGCTTCAACAAGTTTTCTGATGCATTCTAGTTTAGATCGTATTTTTTTATACAGAATACATATTTCTAGACATTAAATAGTAACTGAAAAACACAAGTACGGATAGCTGAAATATTCTCATGCGTCAGAAAAACAAAAAACTTTTACATAGATTTTTATTTCGATTTCTTACGTACAACATTGTTTCCATGCAAAAAGCTTCTCAAATAGTTTATGCTTGAAACAGATAAAAATAAACTTGATAGCCTATGTAGGTTGTCATAGATTGAAATAAGCAAGACTTTAGATATCTAGAATTTTTTTTTGTAGGTTTCGAGTGTTCATCTCCTCGAATTTGTTGTGGTAGCGAAATTGATCGCTACTGTTGTATTCCATCTAAATCATTACTATCATCATCATCGTCGTCGTCATCAACTCAAACTCCACATGAATCATCAGATGATTTGATTTTTCATACTACTCATAATTTCGTTTCTGAAAAATGGTTTTTCTTTCAAATATGTATGATTACAATATTTCTTTCAATTACTTTCCTTATTATCTACATGGTATGCCAATGTCTCATATCAATACGACGCAATAAAAAGCATCAACAACAAACAATGCCAATTGGTCAAATAATTTTGCCAGCATGTTCACCACTTTCAATTCAACATAATCGGTCTTTATCGAATCGTATGTCAACAATCAGTAGTACACCTAGTGATATTAAATCACGATGTACAGATACATCAACAATATTCAATACACCACTTAACCTTTATCCAACAGCTAATAGTCGAAATTCAACATCGACATCATCATCGTATTATATGTTTCCTAACGACTTTGAACAACTTTGTAAATGAGAAAATTAAGTTAAATAAATAAATAAATATATATATCAGTGTTTTTTGAACATTAAATTTTCATCTTTTCTTCAAGATCTAAATATTGACAATGCAGAAATAAAAATAAAATAAAAATTTTATCTCATAGAAAAAAAAGATTATAATAGATTGCAAAAGTGACCATCATCTTCTTCATAGGAATGTTTCTTCTGTTTCTTTCTATGTTTGTTTGAATTGCGTTCATAATAACTATCCTGAGGATAATTTTGTCGTGCTTGTGCTTCATGGTATTGACGTCGTTCTTCATTGTGAATAGAAATAGCCAGATCACGACTAAATTAAGTTAAATTGAAAAGGCAATCTTTTTTTTTGTGCCTTGCAAACTATTCAGAACTAACTCTTGAGATCCGTCCATAGGTACTGCTTTTTGCCATTTTCGACCGTAGCCATCAGTAAACGTACTGTTATTATCAATATCAGTTAGTGTCTCGAACACTATGGATGAATGATTCAAAAAGCCTTGATCGGAAACAAGTAAAAATAGTTGATTCTAAAATTCAATGAATATTCATCTATTAGTTTTAGTGATATTTCTAATCGAATTCGTACGAAACAGAGCAACAAGTCGAATGGAAATCATTGTTGGTACGTACAACTTACATTATTTTTCCATATAGTATTAAAATGATTGTTTCGAAAGAAAACAGCTAATTGATTGTCACGCATCGTTTCGTTCAATCGAAGTATACCATAATGTGTTAATTGGGAACGATTGTCCTCAAGAAATCGTTCAATCAATACACCTTAACAAGTATCATTTTACTTTTATATATTATAGAAAGAAAGAATAGGGCTGCAACAAATCTTGAATGAA
Source organism: Rotaria macrura (assembly GCA_900239685.1). Lineage (NCBI taxonomy): Eukaryota > Metazoa > Rotifera > Eurotatoria > Philodinida > Philodinidae > Rotaria > Rotaria macrura. The sequence goes on along the minus strand of OENT01000470.1, from coordinate 83,193 downwards.
TTTAGGATTTGGAATTTGTCACCAAATCTCTGAGGTTTGGACTTGGATTTGGTTTCTAGGTTTGGAGTATGCTTTGAATTTAGTTCCTAGATGTGGATTTCGTCTAGATTTAGACCACAGGATTGTTGATATTGCTTTGCTCATCTTAGATTTAGGATTAGTGATATGTTTTGGACTTGACCTTGGCTTTGGGTTTTAGAATTGGATTTGGACTTGGGATTTTTTTCAATCTAACATGAGTCCAACTTGGTAGCCGAACTACACTGAAACCAAATCTCAATTCCAAATCCCAAACCCAGGTCGACACCGAATCTAAATAATTTCATAACAATGTATACGGCTTGAGATTCTTTTCTCCCTTCTTGGACTTTATCTTGCAAAGTCTCATCAGATTTGGGTAAATTAAGATAATTCAAACCCAAATCTCAGTCGAGAACAAATCCAAATCTATTTGCACCAAATTCCAAGGCCTTCGATTTGTTGCACTCATAAGAAAGAAAGAAAAAATTTAATATTGTTACTTTCTCTTGTATGTTGTTCATTATTTGAATGTCTTAGTCCAATCATTTTTTCAACTAATTGATTATAACTCGAGCCATTTGAATTAATAGCTTTTTGCAGTTCACTATTTTGTGGATCAACAATCCATCCATGAAATAATTGTATGCCAAGTAAATCAAATACAATACATTCTTGTGTAAACTCAAATTTATCAACACTAGACACAAAAAATGAACAAATTATCAATCTAATTCTGAGTCGTAATTATTGTTTCCAGTACCCATTAAATTTTATATTAACATCTATTCCTGATTGAAGTTTAGGCAATACTGCAAGTGCATCTGATACATTGTGCTCATAATTAGCTCGATCTTCGTCGGATAATTTCTTTGGGGAAATTCAAAATAAGAATTCAATATGTTTTGTTTTATTAATAATTATTTACTCTAATATCAATTTGAAGCATATACTCAGCAACCATGGCTATGACACGTTCAGTATTGATAGCGGCTGCATCTGCATTGAGATGAATCTATATTAAATATAATTCTTTTGATTATCATGAGAACAAAATTTACGAAAAAGATGAATTGGTTTTACTCTTTTTCTCAATAATAAAATATTTGCAATAGCAAGAAGTGGACAAGGTCCATTCAAATTTTGTAGAAGAATAGGCAGCCGTTCATGGTTAAATTCAATCCATTTGATCAAATAGATATCATTATCAATTGGTTTAGTTTCTAATGATGTTCTATTATACTCTGACGATCGATTTTCCATTTTAGATTTATCCATTGATGTTGCCTCATAGGACATAGCTTTATCATATGAATTTGAACGTGTACGGCTATTAATGTATCGTTTATTTTTATCCTCCCTCGAAGAATCAGATGGATCGTTAGTGTTAGACATTAGCACTATCACAATAATTTTATAATTGCGTCACAAAATAATTTATTTTATACAGAAGGATAAACACGAAAGCGAAGGAAGAAGACAGGCAGGCTAACTGAAATTTGCTTTCTCATGAGTCATTCTTCATTCAAAATGGAACCACGACATCTATGACATCAGAGTCTGGTTGTTAAGGTAAAAACAATGAAAATGAAGATGAAATGTTATTTTCATATATTATTTTGTACAGTAATGACAACAGCAACTAAAAATATTAATAAAACGTATTGGACTAATAGTAATTATGATGGAGAAATTCAAAATGAAAGGTAGAAAATAAGATGATGCATCGACTAGGAAAGAGTTGTTAATTGCTTTTGAATTTAGACTTGAGGGAAGTGCTACATTTACTTTTACATCGGGCACTACCTATGTAGGCGAATTCAAAGATGGTGAATTTCATGGACATGGTGTTCTTCATTACGCTAACGGAGCTAAGTATGAAGCTCTTTGGGAAAAAGGTCAAGCAAAAGAAGTAAGGAGAATACGTCCTTTGTTATTTCAGTTTCTCTACTATTGTTATTCATAGGGTCAGTATACATTTCCTGATGGTTTAACATATGACGCAAACGATTGGAAATATTGCGATGGCTATGATAGACGTTTCTACACTGAAACACGTCATGGTTTAAGACCAGCTGGACGATCTCAGTTGAAAGATAATGAACCACCTCAAGAAATTCCTCATGATTGTTACGATGTAGGCGATGGAATTTATAATCCAACAAGCCGCATTGTCACTGATTATAATGGAGAATTCATCAGAAATGCTGGTTAGTAATATAGAAAAACGTTGTATTAAACTTTTCTTTCCTTTCATCTACATCGATTCGTAAACACAAAATGTTTTTATTTGAAAATAGATGACGACGAACATCAATGGATTATTCGTACATGTCGAAAAGGTTGGGATGAACATGTTGGTGGACAAAATCCTAGACTTAAACCTGATATATCAAAACTGAAAAATTAATTCTTTTTTTTTTCAAAACTATAAATAAATTTAATTTTTTTTCAATTATTTACTTACGAATGAATGAATAAGCAATTACTTATAATTTATACATTATCGTGGCACAACTATCAATGTTGGTTGTGTATTTTTTTCTCCATATGTTCTTTCACAGGCTAATTAATGTTTTGAGTTTTAGCATGATAGTTACACTAGCTATTGTAACCAATGTAATAGAATGTGTCACGTACAATTTAGCATTTCAATATTTGACCTTTTAAAAGTTTCGAGTACACTTACAAAATGCAATAGTTTGGTATTAGTTTTCTGTCAATACTCTAAATTATGATACCAGTTAAATTCTTTTAGTCAGATATGAATTTAAACATTCTATATTAGTAATACTATTTAACAACAGCTTTGTTTTCGTATATTCATTTTGTTTACATAGGGCTAGCTATTTCATTGGTAACTAATTTCAGGTGTTATGATCAATTTATGATTTCATACCTTTAGTCTAAATCTTTTCATAATGTTCAGAGTGCATTCGAGTGATGTCACTTCAGTTCATCTGCTCACCCATATTGATACATATATAAACATGAATATGTGATCATTCAATCGATCTACAATTAGATTGGCTCTTCAAAAGTTTAGTCAAGTGTAGCGAACAGATGACTTTATTATAGTTTGTTTTTAGTTTTGAATAGATCATGTCTCGCAAGTCATTTCGAATATGAATTTTTTTTTAGTAAAAGATCATTAAGACGAAAACATTGAAAAATAATGGTTCTTATAGAACGATGAAAGATTAGATGTTCTATAAATAAGAATAAATCGTGATCATTCTCTTATGTTTTTATCGTAGAGCTGAATCGATGCTCTTTCAAATAGATGAAGAAAAGAATGCATTTATAAATATCATGACAGCATTTTCAATCTAAATACGAAAGATAAGATCTTTTTATTTGACTAATTTAACAAAGCATTACATTATTCATGAATTTTCAGACATCCGATTGTATATTATTTCTAAATTTCATTTTCGAATCATTCTATAGGCACTTCGAGGATAATTTTTTCTTTCATATGATATTATTCTTGGCAAGAAGTTTTTGCATAGATATTTACGTCTTTGTTCACCTCCACTGTTCTCACTACTTGTCTATTCTTCTACTAACATAGATACTATTAATCGTTCGTCCTTCTTTAAAGCGCATACTACTTAATCTATACTCGACTTTTGTGTATTTCTTTCTTTAAAATAATACGGTAAGTCGTCGTATCAAAACATTTTTACATTTTCTTCCTTTTCGAAGACTCAAATAGATTATGAATTTTTCGAAGAAGAAAAAACTACCAAGTGTTACACCTCTGGTTTCATCCGGCGTAGAACAACCCAATGATTCAAATGCAATGTCAGCATCTGATAGAAGATCACATCATACAATTGAAATACCTTCATCAAAACATGAAGTGAACAAAGGAAAACAAGATCTACATCGTCAATGTTGTTCAAAAGAAAATCTCAAAGAACAAGCTCTACTCTTATGTACAATTGCTTCAGTTCTAATTAGTATCGGTGTGGGACTTGGTCTTCGAAGTCTTAAGTGTAGTACAGGTAAAGAAAAACGTTTTATTGTACAAAACATTTTCCATCGATGATGCTATTTAAAAGATGAATATATCAATGGATGTCGTTTGACAAAAGAAGATATCGGATATCTTGAATTTCCTGGTACTATTTTTATCAACATTCTGAAAATACTGATACTGCCATTGATTGTTTCGAGTATTATTTCATCATTAGCACAACTGGATGCGCAATCATCTGGAAAAATGGGCTTAAGAGCATTGATTTACTATTTTGGTACAACTATCATAGCAGCTATTGTTGGTATTATTCTTGTATTAAGCATTCGACCTGGCTTACGTGGTGCTAAAGCAGAAATTAAAGCAGAAGCAAAATCAGCTGAAGGTCGAACTGTCGATACAATTCTAGATTTAATCAGGTAAGACTGTCCATAACGAAGAAAATTTTCCTATTCTTTGTTGATCCCATTTGACAACACTTTAGAAATCTATTTCCTGATAATCTTGTACAAGCTACATTTCAATCTGTGAGTATTTAAAATAAATCATATAATCAACTATACTTGTTTATTTTCTTAGTCGGGTACTAAACTAACAGTCATCAGAACAATAGTGAAGGATGAAAATAATACAAGTACGATTTTGATTTTGATTTTGATAGATATTGTTAAATTAAAAAAGAAACATATCTAAATTTAAGGCTATAATAAAACTGTTTACAAAACAGACTTGGAAAAGCGAGATGGTATCAATGTACTTGGTTTATTATTGTTTTGTATTCTATTTGGTATTATTATTAGTCGATTAAAAGAGAAAACAGTTATATTGAAACAATTTTTTGAAGCTATGTTAGAAGTTGTTATGCAACTTGTACGTATTGCTATGTTATTTAGTCCTATCGGTATTTTTTTTCTTATCGTTGCCAAAATACTTATTATGGATAGTTTGAGTGATTTCGCTGGTTCCTTGGGCCTTTATATGGCAACTGTTTTAGCTGGTTTATTTATACATGGATTTATCATTTTACCTTTAATTCTTTTTATTGTGACACGTATGAATGTTTTCAAATATATACGTGGCATGAGCCAAGCATTAGTAACTGCTTTTGGTACAGCCAGTTCATCGGCCACATTACCTGTAACGTATAGATGTGTTGAAGAAAAAAATCACATCGATCCAAGAGTATCACGTTTTGTCCTACCCCTTGGAGCTACAGTTAATATGGATGGAACAGCATTGTATGAAGCCGTAGCCGCTCTTTATATAGCTCAAGTTAATGGTGTTAAATTGAATGCTGCCAAAATAATTGTAACCACGTAAATAGATATCAACTGAATATATTCTCATACAATATGTAAACATATGTTTTAGTTTCACATCAACACTGGCATCTATTGGTGCTGCAAGTATTCCTCAAGCTGGTTTAGTTACATTAGTTCTTGTTCTCAATGCACTAGGTTTACCGGCTGAAGAAGTTCGTACAATTTTCGCTGTAGATTGGCTACTGTAAGCTAATCAATGTCAATGATCATTCTCCTTCTTTAACAAATGCATATATATTTTTGTTCGATTTCAGTGATCGATTTCGTACTGCTATTAATGTTTTTGGTGATTCGATTGGGTGTGCTATTGTAAATTATCTATCACGTAAAGAACTAGATGCACTTGATAATCAAAACTTATTAAATGATGGTACTGATATAAGTCATCGAAAATCGGTTGCATCTCCTCTCGTAGCTGATAATACGTCGACAATGGTATCGAATCATCTGGCACCGATTACATTTGAGAATCCAGCATTTTCAAATCAACAAGAAACAACAGTCGATGGCATTGACAATAGTATGGCTCGAACAAGTTTTTAAGCACTACAGAAACGAAATTATTTTGCTAATAAAATATCGAATGTTTCTATATAAGTTTTTTACTTCTAATCTTTACGAAACTGTGAAATTTTTCGAAAGAGAAAACATATCCCCTATTTAACATGATTGACATCTAACATACTCAATTACGATCTTTGGTGACATTTTCGATAGATGCAACTACTCTGATTCATTTCTCTCAGTAATGCATTAGTGATAATAATCTATGACAAGCTCTTTTACTATGCATGTGAAACAATATGGACACAGAGATACTTATCGATACATCATGTCTATACTGTGTTTCCTCATAAATAAAGAAGAATGTCATCAGTCTACATACGAAAGAAATATTAACTATACAGATGAGATTTCTTTTCCTTCGTTTCTTGTTCATCTGCAATTCTCTTTGTTTGTGTCATCTTCATCATCGTACAAAACAACATATTGAAGGTTGATTTATGCTTGCTGTTCCTTCTATGTCCTATTAACATATCTTTCTTCATAATGCTAATTTTACTGATATGAAAGTGTTTTACACAATGAGCAATGATGATCCGAGCTACGACAACTACTACGACTAGTACTAGAAGCACAGCAACAATTGTCTTTGATAGAACTCCAAGTATTGTTTGTAGTGGTTACATTGATGTACATGGATCATGGAATAATGGTTAGTTATGAAGATAACTTTGTAATCAGTAATAAGCTATGTCTTAATCAAACTAGAACTGACAGCTGAATATTGACATATGCATAAAAATTTGAACAATATCTGTTTATGTCTTATAGGTTTCGAATGCCCTATTGAAAATTCAACCCAATATTTTTGTTGTGAGACAGATATTCTTCGCTACTGCTGTCCACCAGATCGTTATTTATTTGAAACGAAATTTTATATGGACTCAAATACTGTTATTGGTAATCCTCAAGTGTACAATAATATTCTAAATGATGAAATTACGACATCCATCATTAACAATCATCGAATGATCAATAAACAATTTCAACAATTTCAAAAATATTTTCTACCTACTTTCTTACTAACAACAACCATTCTTTTTCTTATTGGTATTGCTCTATGGTTTTGGCTTTATAAACATAAAACATACTATGCATTAGCACAAGATGATCTCATTCATTCAAGAGCATCAGATCGAAATCATAGGGAATCCGTGACAAGATTTGACGAAAGTGCTAATTTTCGTAGAGAACAACGACCTCGACTTTTATCCAATTCATCCACTGAAGTATAAGATTTGTTCTTATCCAACCTTCCGTCCACTCTTCACGAACAAGACGCACATACATTATAATTCATTTGAACTCATAGTCATAGACGAACAAACGATAGATGTCGTAAGGTGTCGAATAAATATCGTTTCTGGGCAATTTCTGTCCAGTGTTTATTCTAGTTCATATCCATCATATATGCGTATATTTTTTTCTTTCATGCTGTTTAGTTCACCTTTTCACCTTCCTTTTCTCATGCTTCTATTTGATGTTGATTCGAGTCTATGTTTCGTCTCGTGCTGTTCTTTTCCCATATAATCATAAGTCGTAGGTGTTATTATACGTAAATTTCAGATGATGACCACGGATATGCCAACAACTGATGTAGAAGATCGTTTACTTGAAGAACAAATTTATGAAAATGAATTAACTAAACCCAAGGTTTACATACTTATTTTCATACTAGTTACATATTAATTGTTTGTCTTGTATTTTGTTTTTAGATCATATCAGTATCAACAAAATATGGTGTAGTTATTGTAACACAACAAGGTCCAGTCAATCATCCAGTCATGGTAACTTATCATGATATTGGATTCAATTGTAGGTCTTTAGTATTGATTTCATACAATTGAATGAAATATAAATCTCTATCTTCTTCAAGCTGCTACCCAATTTCACCAATTTTTTGCTTTGCCCGAAATGATGCCAATAACTGAACACTTCACTATCTATCATATCAATGCACCTGGACAAGATGAACAAGCAAATCCATTGCCAACAGCGTATGGACTTCTTTTTAAACTAATCTTTAATTAGTTGATTTTGTTCTAGATTTGTTTATCCGTCTCTGGATCAACTAGCTGTGTCAGTTAGCGATGTATTTATGCATTTGGAGTAGGTTCTTTTTCTTTGTTTTATTTCTTATGTTTTTGGATTCGGTTAACTTCATTGAATGAATATGACTTCGTTTTAGTATTAAATCCGCTATTGGATTTGGTATTGGTCTCGGTGCAAACGTTCTCGCTCGTTTTGCATTAGAAAACCCAAAGAAAATCTATGGTCTCATCATGATTAATTGTATTGCTCGTAGTGCGAAATGGCTTGAAAATTTTTCTATTAAAGTAATATAGTTTCAAAAGAGCAAAAAACAAAGTTCTTTTTTTCTTTCATGCACATCTTTCATTTTTCTAAGAGATCAGTAAAAGATGGAACACTACAGAATTGGACAGATTCATTATTGAACTACCTTATTTGGTATCATTTAGGCTCTGTACGTATAATTATTGATGCATTCGAATGAAATGATAATTTAAAAAACTTAGGAAACACGAGCATCGGATCAAGATCTGGTCAATATGCTTCGACGTCATTTAGAAGAAGATGTCAAAGCAAAAAATGTGATTAAATTGCTCAATTCATTTTTCAAGTAAATATTTGTGGTACGAGACGTATAATCATTATGTCCATGTTTAGTCGTACACCTATTTCAATTGATGTACAAGCTGATTTTGGTAAGCGAGCTGGTCCATCTCGAACTCTGAAGTATGCAGAAGAATTTCTTTGATAGGACTAAAACAGAAATTCGGATTCTCATTTTTAGATGTAATGTCATGAACATTACTGGATCTTCATCGCCACATAAGGAAGATGTTATCGATACTAATGATCGATGTGATGCATCGACAGTTTCTTATGTTGAATTAGCCGATTGTGGGGGTGCTGTTTTACTTGAACAACCATCAAAATTAGCTGAGTCTATTCGACTTTTTCTTCAAGGTCTTGGTTACAGTAAGAAGAAATATTCATTTTACTAAACTCAACCTTTTCTAATGAATCGTATGATTTTCTAGTGTCTCATTTGAGTATTCCAACTTATTCTACTTCCAATCGTTTAGCTGAACAAGCAGCTGAATATAAACGTCGGCATGGATCATTATCTAAAGTACCTCGGCGACTTAGTACACAAGTTCATTTTGGTGACTACGCTGACAACTATCTCAATGAAAATGATATCCAACCTCGACTTCGTGCAGGCTCATTTAATCTTCAAAATACCAAGTTTTAAAACTCATCATGTCTTTCAAATTCTCTAATAACAATCTCTATTTGCATTTGTGATCTCGATTGATATGCATATATGTTTTTTTTATTCGAATCTCGTCTATTTTAAAGCGCAATTTTCTTTCGTAGTAAAAAATCCGGATAGTATATTTTATTTTCAGATTTCTTTTTACCAATGTCGTTTCATCAACGTGATGAAATTCGATGGAATAAAAAGGGATATTTTGAAAGATTCGATGGAAAAAAATACTGGCGTAAATTATGTGTGATTGATGGATGCATGAAACGAGCAAAAGTACTCAATTGGTGTAAACGCGTAAGTTTTCTAACTGTATCAATTACAGACCAATGAAAACAAGTTATATCGAAGATGGAAAATTTTGTATTGATCGATACTAAAGTTAAATAATCCTTTTCTTCATCGATATTTATCAATAAGTGATACATAAAAAGTAGAATATTCAACTATCTTCAGATAGACTAAAATATATCGGAGTGTCCCTATTTAAAATGATTAACAGTTTTCTTCGTGTCGCTTGAAATTGTGTTTAAAGCTATTGATTTGTATTTAGCACTATACCGAACAGAAACAAAAATCATCAATAACAACAGCTCCAAATCAAATACCACAGCAACCATTACCATCGTCGATACCCAATTCAATAACTACATCTATAAATGCAAATAATGTTCTGTCATCAAATCTTCTATTTCATCAACCGCACTATCATCATTTACAAGCTGTTTCTCAAATACCTATGCCACCTCCATCCTATTTGTATACATCTGTGTCATCATTGACGGATGCATCACAATCAATATTTCATGCACGAAACGAAATTCGTTTAAATAAACGTGGCTATCGTGAACAATATGATGGCATTGGTCATTGGCGTCCATTATGTATCCATGAACAATGTACAAAACGAGCCAAAAAATTATCCTATTGCAAACGACATTATACTGAAAAAATGAGTCAAAATCAAGCCAATCCGAATAATATTAAAGTTGAAACGGATTCGAAAGAATAAATCAATATTCGAACAAGTAAATTCAATAATATGAAAGAAAATAACATGTGTCAGATACACAAGTCTACGATAGAGAGAGAACAAAAGGCACCACGGGAATGGAATCATTCAAACTGTGAACATATGTAAATATTGATCATAAAACCTTGCATTTATTGTTCTTTGGTAATGAAAGTCAATGTCAGTTTTTTTTTGTATGTATCATTTTAATTATAACAGAAAGAAAACAATAATTTAGTCTCAAATGAATGTCGAATAAATGAATATTTGTAAACTCAATTGTGCGTCTTTCTAAGTAATATGATCAACATTTCAATAATATTCGAGAATATACGCAAATTTCCTAGTGAATCTTGCCAGGTTTTGAAATACAATAGAGTGTATTGACAGAAGTCACATGCATAGATTGTATCTTGTTTTTTTTCGCTCATATGCTTATAAAAATAGAAAACTATTACAAAGCGCTAATGATTGAAGCAAACATATTCAAATATGTTTCAAGGGCATAATTACAGGTAGTCAAAACATTCGTGAAGGATAGATGTTATCGCTGTGTGTTTAAATGATTGATTGCTTTGTATTTCTTTATTTTTACCTTTGAAAATCTTTCTTCTCGAAACGTTACAAATAACACAAGTGCATAACATGCATAGAAAACAAGACGAGATCATCAATATTATGAGAGTATGTTTAACAGAGAAGCACATTTCACATGGACTCACTTCACTGAAAATGGAGTTTCTATGATAGTTATCTTAACACTAATGAAATCAATTTTTTATTTTCAATTGTCAGAAAACTGAGTACCATATTCACTATCCTATTGTCTTTGTTTTTGTGTGAAACATGATCTCATAACAGATGATTTGTCTGTACTGTAAACTTTCATAAAACATCAATTTTTTAAGCATCATAATATTACTGGGGACCGACTTTCCAATTCGCAGAGCCCCACATATCTGATCGAGTTCAAGTTTTTTTTTCTTTGAATCTTCAACTATTGTCACGTTTTTTCATGATTAGATAATACAATTGAAAGTGTTTACTATGATGTATAATGACTAGTCTTTGAAAGAAAAACTAATTATATGATAAGTATTAATCAAGTATATTTCAACTAAATGAGAAAATTTTCTGTCTTATAGTTTTTGCAGCCTGCATTGTGTTTCTTGATGAAAAATAGAATACGAAAATAGTATCAGCATGACTTCTTTTCATTATTACTCTTTTATCATAGAAAGTGACTTAAATTTGCACAAATATAATTACATAAAGTAGAGTATTGATCAATATGAAGGTGATTCTATTATGAAAATTTGTTTAAGCAAGTAGCATAGTTGCAAAGTTAATTTTGTTTTATATTCTTGTTTTTAACGAGATCACTGTATATTAAGAATGTTGTGTAAAAACAAAACTTGAAAATCTAGCAGATGAATGAATGATCTCGGATGTAAACGTAAAAAATTAACAATTTCTTGTGAATAATACATCAAAAATTGAAGCACTATCATAAAACGAAGTTCGTACATAACTATGGTTGACATCATCTATTCCAAGACAGTTCAACATGCACTTGATTTGCTTGTCAATCGAAACTATTTCAGCGATAATGTAGGTTAGAAATAACTATTCAACTCATTCTGAAATCAACTTCCGATAACAAAGAGTATAGTCGTCCACTTCTTCCATTTCAATATTATTGGATGAGAGAGAGAAAGAAAGAAAGAAAACCTTCAAGCCAAGTATTCAAACGTATCGAGGATATCAATGATCACAAAAGCATTCAGGTCATATTGTCTTTAAAAGTATAAAATTAAAACAGAGCAAATTCAATCTTTTTGTTGCCGATCCCTGAATATCAAAATTCATAAGCTATGATTCGATCGGGATGCACGAGTTTTCCTACGATGGACATCGTATATATTAGATTGCATGTTTTCAATTATATTATCGTTCCAGTAAGAAATTTGAGTATTTCCAAAGCATAATTCATTGCAACACTCTCTTTCTCTCTCCATTTGGAGCCAACATTATGATAAAACTAGAGAAGTTTGATATGTATTAACGTTAAGATTACATTTCACTGCTGATTTCATATACGAGAAAGTGAAGCTTGATAGAATATTGATTACCTCTTCAAATCTGTCAATGAGATCACTCACTACATAGTGATGTCATCGATCTGTTGAAGAATGCTTTTAGATTTTTTACCCTTGATTAGTCTATTTTTCATTCGTATTTATATTATTCAAGACAGCATGAACGTTGATCGAATGTACTGTATATTTTAACATCTCTTATATATTGTTTTGAATAACAATCTAAACCGACAAATATGGTTTCCTGAAATATTCATCATGTGGAAGAAATAATTTTTTCAATAGATGTTTACTCGAGACATAGCCTTCACCTTCGCTTAATACTGTATTAGGTAACTAGTAACTATACCAATTAGAAATAGCGCTAGGCTCACAATAAACTTCAATGATCATTTAAGTAAAAGCAGTGCTTTAAGATATGAATAAAATTCTTTTCGAATTGTGCATGAATTAAACCTGACTTCAGATTTGACTCATCTATGCACTTCAATCCATGGTATACACTGTATGGATTGTCAGCTTCAAGCAAGAGAACAGAACATTGACGAAGAAAAAGAAACCTATCTAATCAAAACCGATGATGCTTAAAAGAAACGCTTGCTACTAAATAACCCATTTATTCCTTATCCTAAAAATGGGATTACGTCGACGTGGATTTATTAAATATTTATTTTTGATTCCAACATTGTGGTTTGTTGTTATTATTATTTTTTCTCTTCGAACAGATTCTTTATCGCAATCAAATAATAATGTTCAAGTAAATTCACATGATAAAACAGTTTCACCATCATTTGTTGATCGTATAATTGGTGCTCTACCATTCAAACATAATCCTGATAATGATCATCCACCAGAAGAACGTGCCAAAGCGCGTGAGCAAGCGCGTGAAATGAACGCTCAAGTACAAGTTGTTGCACCAGAGATGAAAAATGAACATAATGATCCCAAACTAGGTGGCCCCGGTGAAATGGGCAATCCTGTTCGAATTGAAAAAGAAAAACTATCTAAAGAAGAAAGAAAAAAGTTCGATGACGGATGGCAAAATAATGCATTTAATCAATATGTTAGTGATATGATATCATTAAGAAGAAGTTTAGCTGATATTCGTGATATTGAGTAAATTGAATATTGTTTGTTTCGACTAATTTTATTTTAATAATTATGAGTTTAATTTAGATGTAAAAAAGTTGATTTTCATCCTAATTTGCCTGATACATCAGTCATAATTATTTTTCATAATGAAGCACGTTCAACATTACTACGGACAGTTTATTCTGTTCTCGATCGTTCACCAGCTCATTTATTAAAAGAAATTATACTTGTCGATGACTTTTCTGATAAAGGTGCGTTGTCGGTGAGTTGAGGGAAAATAGAAAATGGAATATCTAATCTATTGTTTTATTTTTATTTATTTTTTCAATTAGTACATTTAAAACAAATGCTTGAAGATGATATTAAACCATTGACTAAAGTTCGATTACTTCGTGCTAGTAAACGTGAAGGTCTTATACGTGCTCGATTAAAAGGTGCCTACGATGCAAAAGGCAAAGTTCTGATCTTTTTGGATTCACATTGCGAATGTGCTGAAGGTAAAAAGAAAAGAAAAGAAAATTTTAAACATACAACTGTAAAGATAATTCACATTCATGACATTTTTTCATGATTCAAACTCGCTATTAATAATGTATTTGATGAAATCTATTGACATGTAAAATAGTAATCTTGAATCATGCATACCTGTGAAACAATAGATATAGTAAGAATTTCGAAAACTATTTTTTCAGCATATACGTATATCTCATATGTGTGAGATGAAAATTTTCTGCTATCGATCTCGAATTGTGTATCAATTCAACTGGTAGATGTTGAGCCCTTTTGTTTACGTAGTTCTTTTGTTTGGTACACAAACATGACTATTCGTATCATAGAATATTGAACTGTAGGTGTTTTCGTTTCAGTTTGAATACTTGTTTTTTTTACCAAGAGTCACGAACTTAGTAAGCTTTGCTACTCGTATTCATACATATTGAATCAAAACTTGTTAATGAACTTTATGAATGTTAGATATAGCCGTTCTTTTATCTATTTCATAGTTAATCATCTAATAACTTGATGAATTTATATCTCGTTCTTCTTTTCAAGGTTGGATTGAACCACTCTTGGATCCTATTGCAAGAAATCCGAAAGTAGCAGTTGTTCCATTGATTGAAATCATTGATGACTCTACATTTCAATTGACGGGCACGCCAATACAAAATATACAAGTTGGTGGCTTCGATTGGAACCTTATATTCAATTGGCATGTTACACCAGAAAGAGAAATGAAGCGACGTCAGAAAAAAACAGATCCGATTAGGTAAATTCTAAAGCAAGAACTAATACCAAGAAAAACACGACACATCTTCTTCGTCTTGTTAGGAGTCCAACGATGGCTGGTGGTCTATTTGCTATTGATCGTGATTGGTTTGATCAACTAGGCATGTATGATCCAGGTATGGATATATGGGGAGGTGAAAATCTTGAACTTTCCTTTAAAGTAAGAAAAAAAAACAACTAAATCCAAATTCAAACATGTGTCACTATCATATATATATATATACATATACATATCCGCATAGGTTTGGCAATGTGGTGGTGAACTTTTATGTGCCCCATGTTCGCATGTTGGTCATGTATTTCGAAAGCGTTCACCGTATGAATGGCCGAAAAATGTTAATGTTGTTAAAAAAAATACAGTTCGTCTTGCTGAAGTCTGGCTTGATGATTACAAAGTAAAAGAAACACAAAATAAGAGCACATGAATCCGAGAAAATATTTTAATTTTCTGTTGTTCTTTTCTTTTCAATAGAAATACTACTACGAAAGATTAGGATACGATCTCGTAAGTATTGTTTAGTTTTATCAGACTAGTTAAAAGATTCTAGTGTATTTGATGTTCATTATAAACACGATATAAGAATAATCATTTTCAGAAATGTACGACATGCAACCGCTTTAGTATACATGGTCAATTAATTCTTCTATGAAGTTTGGATAGATTACCAATGAAATATTTACATTTGCTATTTTATTCTTTTCTCAATAGTAAGAATATGATTTTAGAATTAGACGCAAATATATATATATATACAAAAGGGCTTAGTTTTAAACGTGATGATTAGCATGTAGGGTTTCTTAATCTATGTATAGAGTAAATAGTCGCATCACATAAATGACTAGAATTAATGTGTGAACTAAATGTTGCAAAACCTGTATTTTCTTCGATCAATGAAACATTCTTACGCTAACGATGTTAATGAATTGTCAGATGATCTATTTTAGATTTGCTAGTGTTTTATTATTGTGTTTACATAGTGATTTATCATCTACATGCAAATATTCTTTAAGCTTTACTTTTTCATGTATCTCTACATACATACATATATATACATATAGATCATGAACACGATCAAATGTAGAATGATACAATTCACTATGTAAATTAGTAGACATCATTTTTTGTGATTGGAAAGCAAATAACTGATGAGTATTAAACAATGTATTTCTTTCTATCGCTTATTAGTTAAGCAAAACAACGTTTAACAAAATCGCACGTTTGTTTTTTTACACAATGCTAAGAAATTACTCGAAAAAGTATTTTGTGCTTACTGAATTCGACATTAAGATTTCATATGAAATGATTCCTAGAAATGCTCAGCACAAGTATTTACTAGTTTTAAACAGTTAAACTTAAAAACAACACATACATGGTAGAATAGCTTCATTTACTGTGATTAAAGCCCTGTAGATTATCAAAACTTTTACAGGGCAGGTTACAGGACACCAGTAGTGTAACCTATGATCTGCAACTAATATTATGTAACAGATGTAGTCGACCTCTTTCCATAATTATTTTATAAGAAACGGCTAAAACTGATAGTGAATTAAAAATCGATTTAGATTGGTCGCAAATCCATTCAATAGAAATAATAGACATGTGCTTTAGTAGTATATTTTTTGTGTTTATGAACATCTACAATTAATTCTATTGTACATATATTACTTTTCTGATTTTGAGCTTTATTATTTTTATTCTTTTGTCCATTATTATAATTACTTTATCGTCGGGAAGGATAAAGACATGTTGCACTATCGATAACATGCTCTAGCATATATTTTTGAGACGATCATTATGCATAACTTCATATTCGGAATTTCTGCAAGTTCGACTACATCAGAGCGTGTTTTTAGCTCATCAGTTCGAATATTAGAGAAAAGAAGACAATTTTTAAAGCCCGCTATTGTTAATGATATTTTAATGATAAGAAATTTTCGAAATGAATGATTTTGTTTTTTTTTCTTTGTAATTGAAACAAATTGAATGAAATTGTATAATATAATCATGTGAAAGTTCGAATTTTTCTCAAATTTTAAAAAAATGCAGGGCAGGACAAGTCCAGGTTGACGAAATTTCAGTAGGGCAGGTTACAGGTTGCAAAAATCTTGTAACCTGCAGCTCTCTTGAAGTAAACAGTGCTTAGAAATTTGAAAGTATCGTAAAAGACTGATACAGAACTTGAATATATACAATAAACTAATAATAGAAAATTTATTGACTTTTTCGGTGTTTACTCTTTAAAGTGATATTGTTACATATGTAAAAAACAACTAGTTCCTTTTTGAGAATCTTCTCATACAAAATCTTGGTATAAAATTCTAAATTCATTCTATGTATTTTAACCAATAAAGCTTCCTGGCAGATCAGCTTTATCTTCATCGAATTCAGCTCAAAGTTTTCTTCTGAGAAGGCCCACACACATATAGTCTGTCAATATTTCGATCAGTACAGAGTCTTGGATACAAGCCGATCAAAATTGTTTATTTGCAACGAGAATTTCGATAAGATCTTACCCTTTTATCCAATGCAATTCGAAACTGGGAAAAAAGAAAGTGTAGTCATTTCTGATTGATCATTCAGATTAGAGAAGTAGCAACATATCGTCTAGTAAGAACCTTCAAGCCGTAATACTTTGCTGAATTTCGTTTTTAGCATTCCTCTCATCCTCCATCGGAAAACCAGTCTTAGCTCAACTGTAAGTTCAAACAATATGAAATTTTTAAGGCAGGCTTAGGCTGACATGCAAACGCCACGACGAAATTTCAAGCTCTATTTGATGCTGTTCGACGGAGTTCAGGGTCAAACATGCGTTCAACACAGAACATCACTTCATCGAGATTCATTCTATCTACTCGATTTATATTGTCGACAAGAATATGCCACTAATTTAAGAGATCTAATTTTCAAATTCAAACTTTATAAGTGAAAAAATAAGATCGCAAGTTCAGACACTGACGAAAAGCCGCTGAAATAGAACTCTAATTTCATAAGTGATTCTATAGATACTATAGAAATGTTTAATGAAAGGGTAAAAACTTTCTGTTGTACCTCAATTTCATTTACTTTTTTAAAGACGACAAGAAAAAAACAAATTGATTACATAGAAAGAACAATAAGGACAGATATTCGGTTTGTGGGACCAAAAGCAAATATTAAGAAGACGAAATAGAATAAATGCTTATGCTTCGCATCGCATTAAATAGATTTTTCCATTTCTATTTCAGATCAAGTAGCGTATTTGTAAGTAGAGGGACAACGAAATCTATACGAAATGAAACGCTACATCATTTTGAAGTAGTAGACTATCGACTATTTTTTCATACGCTTTTCTCAATGATCATTTATTTAATGACCACTATATTGATTTAGGATTGATGATGAAGGTTTAATTTTTTCGTCAGCTTTATTCGTATTTGAACATTCTATGATTTGAAGAAAGAGAATCTGTTATAATTGACAATACTCATTCGAATAATCTCAACTCATGAGGAAACTACAGTCTGCCACCGACATACTAGCATCTCAATGAAAAATAGATTATAGACTGGGCTCTACCTTTATTCTAAAATAAAGAATTATCGATGCAGCCGCTTAAACGCATAAGAAACATTTCTAACACTATTCTTTCTGATTAGAAATTTGACGCATACTCGGAACTATAATGCCTGTTGAAGTCAAGTGTAACTAGCGCGCTTTCATTCATCGAACCTGAATTCTCACTGCTATAATCGTCTAACAGTCAATTCTGAGATTCTATTTGCAAGAAATAGACTAACGACAATGGTGCAAACGTTGAGTTACATCTCAGATATGCTTACAATTAACATTTTTCATAGTCTATGCCAAATGAAACATAACTTCAACAGGAATCCCTTCGGTATTGATAGGGAAAGACAATTATGTATTTATGTTTGCTATTCAAATGATGACAAAGAAGTAAATGGCATTCTTTTCTAGAACTAGTAGTTTGATAAATTTCAATCGCAATACTAAAATTTTATTCTCGAAAAAGAACATTGTGAAACAAAGTCATGGCAGGCGTACGAAATTGTCACTTCAACCCCTCAGGCTCTGGTTTGTAGGGTCTTTCGATTTAGTCAAAAGGTTTTTGTTTTCATTAATATCCATAACATGGGGAACAAGCAAAACGATCTATTTGATTTATTTTCAAGGGTGACTATGGTGATGTATCGGATCGTTTAAAAATTCGTGAACGCCTGGAATGTAAATCATTCAAATGGTTTCTTGAAAATGTCTATCCGGAACAGTTTATACCAGGTGAAAGTTTATATTTTGGCGAGGTAACATTTTTGATGTTCTCATAGATGAATAAACGGCAAGATTTTTTCATTTAAAATTATTTTCACCGACGTTCTGAAGATTCGAAGTCGTGCTAAAGCAAACATATGTGTTGATTCTCAAGAAGTCGATGATGGTGAAAAGCCACTGATTGGTTATCCATGTCACGGTCAAGCTGGAAACCAATTCTTTCTCATGTCCAAAACATTTGAAATTCGTCGAGAAGAAAAGTGTTTAGATTATGCTGGTGGACAGGGCGAACTGGGTAAACCAGGAAAAATCGTTTCAATTAATTGCCATTCGATGCAAGGCAATCAAATGTGGACATATGAGGTAAAGTAAGGAGATCGATCAGTCTTGTAAATAGAATATTCATGAAATTGAATTTTTTTTTATGGCAAACTATCTCGTGAAAAGTATAAATAAACCCTACTAGACTCTAACATGGAGTATGTATTTTTACCATGTTTAGATCTGTTCATTTTCATTCGTTTAGTGTTACACATCTAGCTTAGTGCATTTACTATTTTTCATCGATAAGAACGTATTACTAATGAGTACGTGAGATCCGATTCTACCAGACAATTGCTTAAAAATATTTAATGTGAATGCTTGATATGAAAGGAATTCAATTTCTGTTGATGGTCGTTCTACATAATTGGTCGACTTCATTGTGCATTATTTGGTGAAAAAAAACATTCTTCTTATATTTTTCAGAACGATATGTTTCGGCATTCATCTGGATTTTGTATTGAATTATCATCAAAGAACGATAAAGAAATATTTATGGCTGCATGTGAACCTCAAAATGATTTCCAAAAGTGGTTTTGGAGAAAACGTCTTAACAATTCGACAATTACATAAATTTTTATTGTTTCTTTTTCTTTTCTGATATTCGAATCATTCCTATGATTCCTTTTCTCTTCATTTTCTGCTGGTGCTTCTACTGTTTTTTGTTTCTTTTATATTTCTTCAAATCATTACGAAAATAAGCAAAACATTTACGAAAAAAACCGTTGAAAAATGCATGAATATTTTATCTTTTAGATAAGGATGATGAATACTGACGGTACAGTTGCAGCAGGACAGCTAGATGATCAGTCAATGATTACCTTGAATGATAGGGAAAATTATATTACACGATTGTAAATCATCTAATCGATCTTTTGCTATTTAAATATAAAAAACAAAATATTTTATTTAGAACGAATTTTTTTGGTGGTAATCGTGATTTGGCGATTCGTTTTGATGATGTTGCTTATAATAGAAGTGGTGGAAAATCAGTAAGCATACTGTGTATTTATTTGTTCAAAGTCTATGTGATTTTTTAGTTACTCTATCGGCGAATAATACAAACATTATTACAACAAAGGAGTCAACAAATACAGCAGCAACAACAACAGCAGCAGCAGCAGCAACAACAGCAGCAGCAGCAACAACAGCAGCAGCAACAGCAGCAGCAGCAGCAGCAGCAGCAACAACAGCAGCAGCAACAACAACAACAGCAGCACCAACAGCAACATCAACAACTATCGATGATGGTTTCACAAGGTCAACCACAAATGTATATGCCATCTCAACAAATTCAAATGAATGTCATGCCTCAGCAGGTGCAACAACAACAACAATTGCCACCTCAACCGTCATATACAATGTCAACACCACAAACACCATCATCGATGGTTCAACCAGTACCAATGATGAATATCAAACAAGAACCACAAGCTCCTTTAAACAATATTCAATCAAGACCAATGACACAAACTTTTCAAATGCAGCAACAACAGCAACAACAAATCAAACAAGAGTTGATGGCACCACAGATACAACAACCGCCACAACAACAACTACAACAACAACAACTAGGACTACAAGTTCAACAAATGCGATCACAAGTACAAGCACAACAACAACAACCTATACCACTCCAACAACCGCCGCCGCAACCCCCACCAGCACCACCACAATATATGCAGCAGCAGCAGCAGCAACAACAACAGCAGCAACAACAACAACAATTACAACCACAAACATCAGTCTTATCTTCACAACCCATGCAAAATTTATCCCAACAACGTACTCTTGCTCAGGTGAATTTATAAATACTCCATACAAAAATAGATCTCAATCAGGAAATACAAACTTTTTCAATTCGAAAAATAGTCGGAAACTGAAAGCTCGACGTAAGAGGACAACTCTATCGTTTTATGATCTCAACTGGAAAAATACAACCATCAGATTTCTGATTTCAAGTTCTCACCCTTTGTCTATCGAAAATGCACGTATGCAAATGTTGAAAACATTCGATTATGACAGAGTACTGAAAGCTCACTTATTTGAGAAAAATTTGAATGTCTCTAATATATTTTGTCCAGAAAGACTGACTTTTTAAACCAATGATTGCGACGTAATCGTAGTTCATATACATAAGAAAACGTTTTTGAAGTGTACCTTTTATTGTCGATAAGAATCAGTTCTTTTGAAAAAATTCATGTATCTCAACACTTATATTTGCTATCAAGAAACACTCACTGGTCGATGTTCGATAATTGCAGACCATTGAAAACAACATTTTTACTCTTCTAAAGAAATATATTATAGCAAAGTGTCTAGATAATCAAGTTCTTCTAAGTAGTGCTGATATCTCAATAGGTGGCATTATGTAGTAATATGTCAACGATATTCAGTAGGACTTGATTGTCCATGTCTTATTCGCTAGTGAAAGTTTTTTAATATTTTTCTATTACAGCTAGATATAATGACGAGATAAGTCTTGTATTGAGAAGTTTGTTTTCAATCATATAAAAGTAGGTAGAATACATTTAAAGTTATCTGAATGTTTATCGATGAAGTAGAACGCGATGCTATGAGAAAAATAAGAAGATCTCTCAACGATACGAATATCAGACTCAATGTTGTATGAATATAGCCACAGGAATGTCATGCCATTTGTCAAACATACAAGAGTAATAGTTAATGTTTTCACAGTACATTTCACCTTTGGACAACCTTGTATCACGAAATTCGATTGTATAGCATCTTCAACAAGTACGTCAACAAAATCATCTCAATCAACAGCAAGCGCAACAGGAATCATCTAATTCATCTCAATTACAAATACAACAACAACAACAGCAGCAGCAGCAACAACAACAACAACAGCCAACAACTAATCCATTAGTACTACCACAATCATCGACGACATCATCTGGTAGCCAAGATGAAAGTAAATTCGCTTTTTTTGTCCATATTTCATTGATTCTGAATACTAATTCGTTTAGTTCTTCAACATATCCTTACTAGTCCTAATCCACCTAAACAACCACCGGGTATTGCTCAAGCTAGACTACGTGCCGTACGTAACAAACAACAAGAAACTAATAGAAATCAACAGTCATATGAAATATTTTTTGTTTCTAGATGAATCGAAATGTTCGTAATCAACCAGTACCAATCACTCAAGCACCACAACAAGCACCACCACTACAGCCAAATACAATGCCATTGTAAGTCGCAATTTGTATTTTCTATCTGGAATACGTTTTACTTTTCAGAGCAACCGATTCCATGATAACATCTACCAATATCAATACGATTCAATCACCTCATTCTCATCCTGGCATGATGCAACAACAACAAACACCTCTAGGACCTCCTGGACAAAGCCCATTAGCACGGTATATAATGGCTCAATCACCACAAGGTGGTGTTTATCGGCCACCAATTTCTCCAATGAATATGATGAGTAAGATATTAAACTAACATTCAATATATTTAATATAGAAACATAAAAACAATTCTATAGATTATGCTAGTAGTCCAACAGCAATGATCGATGAAGAAATGCATTTTCTTTTTAAGTTTTTCACTGAACGCATTCAATATTTAAGTCGAATTATTGCTCGATGCCAACAAGAAGGTATGAATAAAAAATTGATGTTATCTATTAATACTTGGTTGGATTTTTCTTTTTAGGTCAATCAGATAAATTAGCTAAATATCGTCAATTACATGATCAAATATCTTCTTTTGTTCGAAATCTAATTCCTGAACATTTAATGGCTGCACGACGTCTTAAAGAGCATGTTGATCGTATGCTTGGAGCCGTCATGATACCGCCGATGAATGAAATGTCACCAATGGCCGCGTCAAATACAAATGGTTCTCGTTTGATGACAAATGGAATATTTGAACAATGTCAACGTACCATTGCTGACTATTTAAATAAAGATTCAACATTAAAATATCATATTTCAAAACGATTCTTAGAACCATTAAGTGAAGTTCTTAATGGTGTACCACATAAGTATGTTGAATTCTATAGAGACTCGTTTTCTTTCCATTTTAACTATCTTACATATGATGAAATGAAAAAGTTCACAGAAAATTTACAACATAAGCCTAATTGAGACTAGAAAAAAAAACTATTTATGATTTTAGATATAATTCTCCAGCCAAATCAACCGAATAACATACCTTTTCTAATAGTCGATTACAAAGTATACACAAAGAATGTAACCTCCCTAGCCTCTCCTCCTCCTTCCTCTTTCTCTTCATTACAATTAAAGTTTATATTTGCAAGGCTATTCCGAATAGAACATGAGTTCCAGAAAAAATTACAGTTTGAAAATTCATCGAATGAAGAAATATTCATGGCATAGTATTTCTTCGACCAACACATGATTGGCTCAGAAAAATTTTCATTCGACATGTTCGATTTCAATATCGCTAGTAGCAATAATGATGTATTTGAGAAATTATATAAAAGGCTCGTCTAATATTATGTTCCGATCTTAAAATAGCGAAGAAAATAAGCTATGTTGAAAAGCTTTGATTATTCTTAGTCAATTGATTAGTTTTGTTCTTGAAAAATATCCTTCTCTCGATAATAAGTCTGAATGAGGTGATGAATTGTAATTTTCGATGACTGATATTGTTTCTGTTCGATCTGCAAAGAAGTCTTTATGACATACGCAGAAGTCTAAAGGTTTTCGTGTTAATGAATCCATGGAATAGTTTTCTGTTTACTTGACAGAAAAACCCATCAATGAAATTTCAACATTCCATTTTAATATAGATGTGAACATAATCACTTTTAGACTCTGAATTCAGCTGAGAAGAAGTTCGTTTTATTCAGACATCGACATATCAAAAAGCAATGCTCATTTGTCATATTGATGATTTAAGATACTCGCATTGACGTAAAAATCGAATAGTTCAACGGATGAATATTGTTCGCTTGATTTCATTGTAAACTCTTCAAGCTCGATCGAGAATCTAATCGGTTTCAATGGCTGGGGTGTAAGAACCTTTTCTGAATTTTGCATATGTTCTTGCACATCTAATATTAATGCAAACAACCATTAGCAGTTCGAGTGAGTTCTTCATATAATAAAAGAATTTATCATCATCATACTTGATATGCTTAATTTACTACATAGATTCAAGTACAAGAAATTTTTTGTACCAATCAATCGTTTAAAACATACCTCTAGAAAAGGAACATGAATGAATGAATGAATGAAAGAAAACCGAAAAAATCTCCTACACATATTTTATTGACAAGAGTTCGAACTTCGTTCAAGTCAAAGTTAATTTAGAAGAAGCCAAGGATAAAAATCTTTCGATCTAATATAAAATATAATAAATCGTATAGTATGGCATTTTTTAGAACTATACGATTAGATACAGAATCAAAACAAACAGTAGAATCAAATCTATCTTCCATTGATAATCATTCGTCAACATCATTACAAGATATAATCGAAAGTGAATTTGCACATTTATCAATAAATACATTCTCATACGAATTAAAACCGATGCATGATAAAATATCATCATCATCTCCATCTATGCTTAAAAACAGAGATTCACCGATTAATGATTACGAATTGACCTGTCGACTTGTTGAACTAAATATGCCTATAGTACCGCCATTGAAAATGAAATTAACAAGTCAATATCCGAACGAATCACCAGAAATTCTTTCTTTAACATCTACAACAATGAACATTACACCAATCAAATTGGAAAATTCAGGTTAGAAAATAACCGTTCACATTCAAATAATGTTCATGTTAATTTTTTCATTATAGATGGAAATTCATTTTTTGAATCGATCTCTCGAAATTTCGTTCATTTTCTATTTAAATTACCAACTCAACATACTGTCACTGATATTTTAGATATTTGGGTAATGATTTTGTATTTGTGCCTTTAATTTTCTTAATTTAATTCTTATTTTTCATTTAAGCACACTGCCATTCGAAATGCTTCCTTTTCTCAAAATGAATCATAAAAATAAACTACTTTTATTTTACATCTATACGTTTAGTCTGTTTTCCTATTTTTTTTTGCTTTGTGTATGTGTATCTATTCTTGAATGTTTACTTTTCTTCTTCTCATTGCAGTTTTATTTGTAATGATATTGAGCCAAAAAAAAATATATATATAATATAATGTAGTAAATGATACATTTCTTTTTTCTCTATTGGTTTCTGAAATCTCTTTTATTTGCACGGATGAACTCTTGAAATGAGTGTTACACCGATTATACGTATGCATTGATTGCCATTTGCTAATGTGCCTTTATATGCTACACGCCAATTTTCGAAGAATAAATCTTTTTCAACAATCACACTAATATGTTTAGCATTAGCTGGAAGTTTTACTGATTTCGTTTGACCACCCCATAATCGACCGGTTTCAGCTATGGCAGGATTACCATTGGCATCAGTATAAAGAACACGAAGACGAGTATTCATAGCAGCATGATTTTGAAGTGTTATTTCAAATTCTAAATGTTTTCAAAATATTGAACAATTGAGTATTATCAAAAGTCGACTCTCTACCGGAATTCGTGTCATTAGAATCTACTGTTGCACGTAATTCCATGTATTGTTCATCCACATTGCCATCGTCGAAAGCGCGGCGATCTGTAACGATAGAAACGAATATAGTACAAGTAAAAATCCGATCGATATACCTGAATTGATGTCATCACTATTGACATTGTAATCTCAATTAACGTGCAAACAAGATATATATTTAGTATTCATACATGTATTTACTTGCTTAAAGCTTGAAATCAGAAATGATTTCCCTCAGTGGAACTATATTTGAAAAACTAGCAAGGAAAATACCTCGATTGATCTCGACTTTGTCTTTTTCATACAAGTAAGTTTTCGTGTAGCTAAGGAAACATCAAAATCGTTCGAAGACTGATGAATTTTTAATCAAAATTTATAGTCATGTTACTGAGTTTTGAACCGAATGGCATAGACAACTGAGTCTATGGAAAGTCTTTCAATCTACAATTCTATCCAAAAACAAAACTAGCAGTTCAATATGATTTTCAGTCTAGATCAAAATTTAAAGCGAAAAAGTACACCTCATTTTCGAGACTCTAAAGGTTCAAAACAACTCGCGTATTTTGTCATGACGTTTGTAAGAGGAGGGTTTATGAAAATATAATATTATGAAAAATGAAACATCATCGTTCGTCGAAACTTTTGATGGCGACTCGAAATCATTTGATCAATGTATGAACAGAATTTCTAATCGAAGGACCTACCTGTGATTATGTTGTAGATATTGTGTGTGCTAGACTTTAAACTCAGTAAGAAATGACCGTAACTTTTAACCAGTGAATTATAAGCATGAGCATATTTACGAATTTTCAAGTATGGAATCAGTCGAGATACTTTCCTAGCAAAAAATGTACACACTCAATTTACTTTCGAATCTGATGTATTCTACCATAAATGTACAGTAATGATCTTTAGACATGAGTATAAATTTAAAAAAATAATTAGATTTATCAAATATTGTTCGTGCTAATCATTTTTCGATATCTCGACCTATGCATATTATTATTTTATTATTTACCTTTACCGTTTTTTCATTGTACTTTTCAACACTTATCTCATAAAAATGTCAACTAGTTTTATGACGATACTACAATTAGCCGCAAAAATCATACAATTGTCATTGCAACATGATCTATTCCATCATGTGAGATACAAATGACTAGTATACTTTGTAGTTTCCAGTCACAAAATTCATTTCTGTACGAATGTCTTAAAAAATCGAACATTTGAAAAAATTCTCATAATTTGATTTCAGTTTTTAGTGGACATGATAATTATGAAAATTAACTCAATAGTAATATACAGAAAAAAAAAATCATCGATGCTGATTCTTTCATATTAGTCGTTCGTATTATATATCATCACGATGATTAATCACTGAATAACTTACAATGTCGATTTTTCAAAAACAATTCATGTTCTCGGTTATCCAAAACATCTAAATTAAATTAATATTAATTTTCTAATCAAAAATATCGAATCATTACCTTGAAGCTGTTGAAGTAGCAACGATCGATGCTTAAATTGATGATTAGAACTGGCAACTAACGATACTACTACTACCAATAATAATAGCATAAAACAAGTATTCATATTAGTTATTTGCAGCCTGACCGTTTTTATCAATACACTATTCTATGCCAATATACTGCTTAGCTATTTGCTTTATATACGCACGACTAAATCACCAATACTTATGTGGTAGATAGTTATTTGTATATGTTTATTCGCTTTGTACCAGACTATATTTATATGTGCATTATTTTTATCGGCTGCATAAAAAAAGAAAAGAGAGAAAAAACTCATTCTGTGTAGATCGTGTGTACATACATACAGTTCTTTTTTTTATTCTTAGTCAGTAAATACAGAATAATTTCATAGTGTGTATAAAGTTTCGTTCTGTATGTGCCAGAACAAGAGGAGAAGAAAAAAAGTGTCAATGCTGTTGTCGAGACATAAATAACTCAGTATCATAAGAGGATTTATGTCCTACGCAACATGGTAACATGTTTCCAAGAACATGCTAATCAACGCACTGCCTCCAATAGCACCCAAAATTGATGGAAATCGATGCTATTTGAAACTGAATTTAAAAGAGAGACAAACCTTTGTCAAATAAAAAAAAATGCTTATAAATTTATAGTACCTTTTGAAATTCAAGCTTTTATTTTGAAAAAAATGTACTTCTCTACCCATCGCAGCTAATTGGATCAGTAATGTTTCTAAAATTATGAAAAAATGAATAAATGATACGGCTCACTGAAAACTTGTTTTTCGCATTTTACGAAGAAAATTCTCTAAGTTATGTATTGATACAAGAAACATTTTGTATGATGACTCAGTTTTGAAGAACTATTGGTCGAAAATGAAGCGACAATGATAGTATTTTATAAATGACCTGACTTTATTCCTAAACACGTGTAATACGCAACGCGATAATGCGTTACAAGATAAGCAATCAACATAGTTTGGCTACTGGCTATTGATACCGTTTCAGTTGGAAAAAAACAACTTTCTTTCTAGTTTTATATTCGAATCAGTCAAACATGTTCGAGCAGAAGATGTAATGAAATTTTTTTGATGCCAATAAATTTCAGACATCTTTCACAATCTCTAATATCTTCTGCTTTCGAAATGGATCATCTGTATAGCACTACCCAGTATTTTGTCGATTGTAAATGTATAGTTATATTTACGAAAATTCTACTCTTTCAAAAGAAAGAGATTATTTGGTTATGAAAATTATAATAGTGAATATGAAACTGTTTGCTAATCATTTGGTTTTTGCACAACCTAAGTATAGATGAAAGACAACAAGCTGTAGTTTCGACGAAAGTTTTACACAATCATATAATGATATCATTTGAAATGTAGACCATTGGCGTTGTTTTCATCGCTGAGAGCTACGAATTTCGAAAAAAGGAAGAAACTTAAACAATGCCTTATGACCGTTGATAATGGTTCCAGAAGTACAGTACATGTATTTTAATAAGAATACTACGAAACTATTTTTAATACAGTTTTTTCTTCATTTTTCTAAATGTAATAAATACAGTGATCCTTCTTTTTACCAAAACAAAACAATGGTGTCAAAAAATGTAAAATAGTCTTTTTCATGAAGCTATTTACTTATGACAAAATTGGTATGATCAAATGATTATAGTGATTGGGAAGAACATCTAGTAGAGTTGTTTATAATGTTGACTTACAACCAAGTCCAATACTCTACTTAAATAGTGATTTCATACGGAATAGTTTCGAAGCCGTTATCAACAGAGAGCCGGGAGGATGACGGTTTACAAGGCTAGAAAACGTTTTTTTCTAATGAATAGTCTTATATAAAATATGGACGAGCCAAGTTAATGGCAATAGACAATACGACACTTTCATGTAAAAGTTCAACAATGTGTTCTTTTGTTTGTAGAATGTTTCGTTTTTTCTTTAGTATAAGTTTGATTTTTCTCTGTATTTTGCTTTATCTATTATCTTACATTCTTTTCTCTCATATAAATATACGAAGATTTCATTCTTTCAGAATATGTTGACATGAAACACTTTATTGCAATTATATTCTGGTTGGTCGTAGCAATCGTATTCGGGAAAAATCAGCGTGTTGATAATTGTTTCGAGGATCCATACAATACAGGTTAGTTATTGAAATTTGAAAAAAAGAATATATTTACTTTTGCTTCATATGTGAATAGGAGCAAAGTGCTATAGTTCAGATAATACTTCATTTGTATGCTGTCTAGGTAAGCCATCGAAAGTATGTCAAGCAACGAATCATATGTTCTTTTTAGACACTGATCTTTGTCAAAATGGGCAATGCTATCCAGCCAGTTTATCATCACCGTCGAAATCCCTTCCACTTGAAGTCTCTATTCTTATTGGTGTTAGCGTTACTGCTATTTGCGTTGTCTCTTTGACCGCTGGAGCTATATATTGGCATCGCAGACAAATGAGTAGCGGAGGAAAACGATCGAAACTGTTAGCATTATTCTCTCTTTCTACAAATGTTCCAAGTACAAAGGGTACTTCAGCTGGTGTTCGCATACATTCATCGAGATCGCAGCCATCATTAATCGAAACAAGAGTCAATTTAGAGTTAACTCCCACTACTACAGCATAGAAGGAAAATATTGCATATTTTGTTGCTATAATTATCTCTGGTCTGGTTCTGAACACGAACAGTGACATTTTCTTTTCTTTTTTCGTATTCAGATTTTTCATAGAACAAATAAATCTCAAAGTCAGAAAAATGTTTTTCAATGTTGAAAAGAGATGAATCATTATCTTGTATTTGAGACCTACAAGCAACCAGTCATCTTGTAGATCTTTTATCTTTTGTTGTCAAACAAGATAATATGCAAGAAAAACTGACACTTATGAGAAACTCAAAACTGAGAACAAATGCCATGACTCATGACAATATTAAATTGACTTGTTTCATTTAGGAAGTAAGCTCGATTCAGTTTACTATGGAAAAAACGAATTGGAGTACTGAAACGATGCAATATGAACAACAATAAACGAAAACTAGCAAGTATATTTCGTACAAAATATGAAATGTACACGACGAAGGACTGGCTATTTCTCTTGCATAAAAGGGGCACAAAAGAAAAGTCGTAACTTCAACTTTCGATAAAAATTGTTAATTTGAATTCGGACTTGATCAGGTTCAGAATTGATTATATGTTCAAGAGAATGTGTCATGACTTGTTGAAATGATTCAGTGTACCACCAAAGAATTAATTATATATCAGCTACTCGTGAAGACAAATTATCGCTGGATTATTTCTTATTGCTAATAACTCAATTATTCAACACGAATAGACTAGAATAGCGAACGATGTAGCGGTTAAATTATAGATACGTCTTAGAAATCAAGATTTACCATAAGCAAAAAATTAGATTCAACTAAGATTGGATAGAAATATAGATAGCTATTGTATTGGGTTCTCTTGTCCCTTATATTCATACAAGTGCGTGCTTTTTTGTTTACGATAGGATAATTTTTTCCCTGTATACATCTTCAGTTCTTCTAAACGTTATTAACGATTTACAAACCATGCATTCGATATGATCTAACTGTTGCATGAGTATCACCAGGTATTTGATGACCACATGAATCCTTCCATTTAAGTTTTATTTTAGGTTTATTCTAGTAAAAGATGATTTGAAAGAGTAGAATTTTTCATTCGTGTACCACACCCTACCCTTCCCGCCGGCACTTATCACATCAGCAAACTGTTTCATGCATAATTAGTGATCGTATATTTATATAACTCTAATATGTCTTGAGAAAATATCAGTTGCTTGCTCATGACAGGTTTGAATTAAGAGTTAAGTAAAAATGACAAACAGTTGGATTCTAAACTGCATCAACGAGAACGATATTATACGAAGACTAACGATAGCTAAGCTGTGTTTCCGATTTCAATACTACAGAGATTAAATTAATAGCTATTCAAATAGTACAACTAACTGGAGTTATTTTTCGACATGTGCCACTAAACATCATTGGAAATGAAATCATTTTCCGATTCTTCAATTGAAACACGAAAGAATCAGCTTCGATTATTTAACGAACTAACCGAGAAAAGCAGCTGACCAGCGAACAGTCGATGACAATATGAACATTCAACTGATAACTCAATTGCAGTATGATGCTAGTTATCATGTAGAAAAGGAGAAGGACATTTATATGAAGCAAACATCTTAGAATTAAATCGATCTCAATAAATTCCAAATATCAGCATCTAAAATATGACTCTCGGAAGTGGCTTGTGGTCTCATACTGTTAAGCAAAAAAACAAGATACCAGAAAACACATGATAAAGTAAATCTCAACGTATATGGAAAATAGTCGAAATCTTCATATAGAAACATACAAGTTAATGTACAAAAGACCCTAAGACGCTATTTAATGATGATTGTGAGTAGGGATGCAACGGTGACGATAACCGTTACAATCAGTAACCGGTTCAACCGGTAACCGTCCAACTGGTAATCGTTTCACCGATTACCGTTATAAGCCGATATGAACTAAAGATACAACAATGACAGTGAATTACATATCATCGGTTCAAACCAGTAACTATTTCTAGTTCGGATACACTCATACTAGCCGGTATTCACCTAATCCGGCCGGTAAAAACCAAAAAAAAGCCAAATGAGGTCGTTCAAAGGCAGTAGAACGGTTACGTCAATGACCGGCTATTTTTACCGTTACATCCCTTGCATAAACTTGTGTAAAGCAGTTATTAGCCGGTATTAGCAAGCATTTGTCAGTATAAACCGGTTACAAGTGGAACAGTAACTAGTAAGGGCCCTTACCGCTAGAACAGTGAACCAGTGGTTCACCGTCACCGTTGCATCTCTAATCGTGAATTGCTTTTTGAATTGCATCTGAAAATAGTATGTCAATTGAATAATAAAGCCAGAAATAAAACAGTGATCTTTGTGGCAGGTCTGCGAATGATCACTTTCTGGAATTTCACTTATTCCTGCAATACTTCATCTTAGGCCACATTGTGGAAGATGATTGCAACTGTGGAAACTATTCATGGTTTTCAAATCAGAGAAAACATTTGTTGGCATAGTTTTGTGCCCCTGTAGGAAAAGATGTCTATGTTTGACATTCATCAACATTTATCGATTGAGTAATGAATGAGCCCATTTACTTATTCAATTTTAAAAAGTTGAAGTAAGATGAAATCGTTGGGCATACATATACCATCAGAATGGCAGTGATGCGTAAAATATTCATTCAAGAGCGACATCTAGCGATGATGATGCATTAAAAATCTCGTCATAAAAACTAGGGAAATAAAACTTAAAATATGCTAGGTCATTTTTCATGTGAATTTTACGCAGTTTTACTGCTACTTTCTTCATAATCCGACGGAGACTTCACCTGGCTTTTCATGGCGAGCATTGGTGAGGTCAAACAACCACATCAAAATCCATCACTTTATCGGCTAGATGGCTCTATTCATTTGAAAAAAAATCTAAAAAATATTTTTTTCAATGTATACTTTGTTCATTTTAGACTTCTCTTACTGTTGTCATCGATCATTAACGATCAACAATGGAACACGTATGAACTAGAAAGTAGATATTCGTTTGTCCTACACGTTCTCGTTTTTCATCATAGGAACGTTCTTTCCAAAAACAACCAACAATCTTCTTAAATAAGAAACAAGTTTCAAGTAAAGCAAGTAAAACTGGCCGTGCTGAACGATACACACGTAATGTCGGCTTAGGTTTCAAAACACCACGCGAAGTAATGAATCGAAAAAAAATTCAACGTTCATCATTCAGTCGTGGAGTTATCTTTTCTTTTTAGGCTATTGAAGGCACATACATTGATAAAAAATGTCCGTTCACTGGTAGTGTCAGCATTCGTGGTCGGATTCTTACTGGCATCGTTATGAAACTTAAAATGACACGAACAATCGTTATCCGTCGAGATTATTTACATTACGTACGAAAATATAATCGTTTTGAAAAGCGTCACAAAAATATATCCGTACATTTAAGTCCATGTTTTCGGTAAGATTCTAACTAGGATTCGTTTTCGTCAAACTTCAACATGCAATCATTCTAGTGATGTACAAATCGGTGACGTTGTAACTATTGGTGAATGTCGTCCATTGAGTAAAACCGTTCGATTCAATGTACTCAAGGTCACAAAAGCAGCCGGTTCAAAAAAACAATTTCAAAAATTCTAAACAAAAGATATCACACATAGAACGATATACTAGCAACGAACATCTTGTTATTTTCTTTTTTGTTTTGGTTTGCTATGTATCGTCATGATTCATATCTCTTGATGAAAATAAGAATAAATAAAAACACAACATCAACATAACAATCAACAGTGTCTACTAAAAAATTTTTTTTTCGGTTTCAGATGAATGTTTACACAGATCTATTTATATCAGCTAAATTTTGCTCTCAATCAAATATTCATTAGATAAATTTCTGTTGGTTATTGTAATGAGTATGTCAATGTTCTAGTGAATAACAGATATCTGTAGGAAAGCACAATTATTAATAACTAATTTTGATAGTCACCAAAAGTGGGAGAAGTAATTAAATTTTTGTTTGTCATTTCGAGCAAGTAAAGAAGTCGTAAAAAGAATGACGAATGCCTAAAATCATTCGTCATTTCATTTAGCATATCGTAATTGAGATTTAGAATTTATACATTTTTATTAACTTTTCGAAAGTATTATTCAATAGGGAACTTTGATTATTCGTCTTCTTTTTCTTTCTTCTTCTCCTTCTTACTTTGTATTGCCATGTGGCTCGAGAAAGCGACATGATGGGGGTCGCTCTATTTGCTTTTTTTCTTGTAGTCAATTTCTTATAGGCTCTCATCACATGCCTGCAAATGTTTTCTTTTTCTTTTGCGAAATAGTGTATGTCAGTCTTACACAACGCTTACTAATAGTGACGAACATTTGCGTACCCTAATCACTGCTTATAATATTCTGTATGTCTCTTTGTTTTTACTTTGTACAAACATGTAGATAAATATTTATAGATTCATTTTATATAACATTTGAAATAAATAACGAAATACTATAAATGGCATCCGATCAAGTTAATACAACTAGTAGCAGTACTAAAAATTCTCATGTTGAAGTAACTGGTTGGAATGAATTAGTTCGATATGTAAGTAAATGAATTTTACTTAAGGAAAAAGATTCATATTTTATTTTACATTTTATTTTACAGGTACAATATTTATGTAATAATACTGAAAAAAAATTTAAAATATGTATCATGGATGAAGAACAAGAAGAAATTCGAATTGAAAGCAAAGATGAATTCGATACAAATGTCAAAGTAACGATATTTTCTATCATCATCGTTTTTCCTTTGAAAGTTTTAAAATGTCATTATTTTTATTTTTGTTACAGTATGCTCGAGATCATGGTCTTAAATCTGTTACACTTATTGTTTATATCGATGATAAGCGTAAATTTGATGGTATATATCATTTAAATAAATCAAAGGAAGTATTAAATAATTCGAAAGTAAACGTTTTTCCTGTTGATAAACTTCAAAATCTTCGCGATAATATTCTTGTTGATAAATGGTACATACCAGTTAAACTCGATGAAGCATTAGGTATTTGTCTTACATCAGCAATTAAGTTGACACAAGACGGTATGCACATGTTTTTTTTTCAATATTTCTTGTTGTTATATCAAGATTTTGCTTTTTTCGCTCTATTTCAAGGCAAATTTGATACAAATGTCGAATGTAAACAATTTATTGAAACGATCATTCCTGAAGCTTTTCGAAAAGTAAGTAGCCCAAAAAAA
Organism: Rotaria macrura; assembly: GCA_900239685.1. Classification (NCBI taxonomy): domain Eukaryota; kingdom Metazoa; phylum Rotifera; class Eurotatoria; order Philodinida; family Philodinidae; genus Rotaria; species Rotaria macrura. Next base: position 48,018 of record OENT01000470.1, on the reverse strand, counting down.
TAAATAAGCCAAGCTCTTGACCATTATCGGTCAAATGATGAAACGAACTATTTTTTCGAAAGTTGTATCGATTGAGAACATATTACTTCAAAATTAATAACGAATAAAAAGGAAAGATTTTTAATTGAATAATACCGATTACTATTTTTTTTAAGTCGGTATTTTCCAATGATACATATATCTTTGATCTATTGGCTACAAAATATCTGATTGACATGTCGTGTCTTTTCTAAAACTAATCTCTTTCATTTTCCTAATCCATAACTGACTTCTTGGATTATGAGAGCACTAATTTGAAGAGTAATTCAAATCAAGACAAGTGGTTAAGATCTTGCAGTTTTGTTTTGACAGGGAAAAGATTCATGCCATGCATAGAAAACATGCAATGATTATTTTTGTTGGGTATAGTTTAAAGAAGAAGAAACGACTGAAATGTCAATTATTTTCTTTTTAATCAATCTTTCTTAAATTATCAAAAGAAAAATCCTATCGACAAATATATTGACATAGTAAATTGACAGTGTCAATATTTCTACTGAACGCTTATTTTTAATATAAATTTCTGGTCATGTATGAATTATATCTCGTCGACAATGGATAAACTTGTTGCAATTCTTTAACTGACATTTAAAATCGAATGTAAGCTTTTTGTCATTCGTAGAGAATTATCCTTCGACAATGAAATTCTAACTAAATATAAACTTTCATTGGAAAACTTGACATAAATTACTTATTTCTCTGAACATGCGCGCATAAAATACCGAAGAGGGCATGAGAAAAAAAAAGAGTACATCATGAAGTATAAAAAAATAGACTATCACAATCATCGTTCTGTTGAGTGTCGTCTGAAATTCATTCTAGTAGTTCACTGTTAATCTATGTGGATAAGGTTTGATAAGTGCATCATCTCTATTCGAATGCACTTTAACACATACCTCAATCAGAAGAGTATAAAGTATATTTCATTATGTCGACGACTATGAAAACTCTTCAGATTTTTCATGAAATATTTGTTTTTCGTACGATCTTAACAACTTTGAATGAAATTCTTCAATCAAAAACTAAAACTGAGCTGTCCATGTCAACTTATTATATGGAAAGAATTATAGAAGGATGTCGATACTGATGATTTGCATTTGCTTTTCCTTCCCACACCAAAAACAAGATAACTTTCAATCGAACTTTAAAAATCATAGTTCATTTGTTGAATTATTCTATGAATTCATTGTTTGTATTTATATACTTAAAAATATTTATATATTCTAGCTACAAACGACACAATCTGTATTTTCTTGGCCACGAGAAATTCAATCAGGAACATTTGATATGATTGAATTATTAATTGATTTGGTTGGTACTCGTCTTCATTATCCACCTGCACCTATTACATTGTTAAATACACTTGCAATCGTATGTTATTTTTTTATTATTTTTACATTTTAATCTAAAATGTTTTCATTGATATTTGTAAGGCATTTGATACAAATACTACATTTTCACAAAAACATAAAGATGAACAATTGCCAACACGTCGCAATTATACATTAGATGATGAAGAATTTTTACGAACAAATTTCAATCAACGTACAGGATCATATGGTTGGATTCGATCATTTATTCAACGAGTAAGATTATGACAATGAAATAAACATTTCAACTATGAAATTTTCTTCTAGTTCGCAGCACAAAATGGTTTAAAAAATCTTCGAGCTCAATTTGAATATATCAATAATTCAAAATCGACATCGACAACAGCAATGGTAACATTGGAATTCATGCTTTTATTCAATTATTTACTTCACTATTAACATTTCTAGGAATATAATTGTTTACTTAAATTATTTTCGAAATGTTATCAATTAATTGATGGACATCGTTTTCGTGTAATATTCACTCGACCAGTACGTCAAGCAATTAAATATCTTCTTGAAACTAAAAAAACCATCAAGGGATCAAGTGCTGAAGTAAATTGAAAACATTCTCATTTTTGTTTTGCATACAATAGATTTATTTTCACCTAGATCAATGAGTTGAATGAAACTCTTATCGAAATATGCTTTAATTATGAAATGAATGATGAAGTTAATGCAATTCTTGAACTATCATCAATATCGAAAAATGATGCAACACCATCAATATCTGAGCCCGTAGGATACGAATAATATAAAAGCCATAATAATTTTCTCACTGTCTGTAATTTCTAGTTAATAGAACCACTAAAAGAATTGACAATCAATGAACCACCGACAAGTCAGGATTCTTATCGACGACTTGCCGACGATTTCAATTCATTAATAACGAATAATGCTGATGTCAAACAAAAAGTAACTATTCATCGATTTCTCTATTTGAGTTATAACATAGTTGCTATGCATCGATCATGTCTAGATAACATAAGTCTATATATATCGAACTTAAAACATTGCTCCTATGAAATCTAACAATCAAGCTAAATAATAATATCTATGATATTAAACTCGAATCTTGCTTTTCCACACAGTACTTAGTCATTGATAGAATACAGATTCTACTTGTTGACTATAACAATTGCGTCTCTGAATTCCCTTTAGAATTTATTTACCAATTTTCGATGAAGCCTATATCTCATTCGGTTAAATGTCACATCTAATACGCACTTGTGATGACCAGATTATCGCAGTTCTATAATGCGTCTCTAGTTTACTTGTTATTGAAAAAATATTTTTCAAACGACAAGTATATACTACAACAATTATCGTCATTTTCTTATCATCAATTTAATTCTCAGCGAGGATTTTGATATATTTCTGAGTTCGATGAAATAAGAGTCCTTTTTTGCATATTTTCATTAGTATACGTGTTCGAATTTATAGAATTCAATTTTCATGAAGCTTCATCCTATCGAGTTTTCTATCTCATTGGACCGGAAATTTTTATTATGTAGTAGAGCGACACATCAATGTGCGTAGTTTCATAGTCGATTATTACAATAATTTCAACATTGAGAACTATTAACGTTTGGGATTTTCTTTGGACAAAGAGTTTTTGCAAGATTCCAAATTAAATACGAGTCTTTTACTTCGATTAATGTTGATTCTAAACAGTTCCATATGGATCGATGTTAACCAAAGTTTTGTAATAAATCTGATATGAAGAAACAAGGAATATTAACATGAATTATATTAATCTCACTGAGAACTATGTACTTATCTAAAAATAAAAAGAATATGAAATCTTCTCGGTGTTGTTTTGATTTTTCAAAAGAATATTGAAAAGTAACGTACACATAGGCCATTGCGCGTGCATTTATTTTCATGCAATCATTCAACTGATTGTACTGCGGATGTAAGAATAACAGAAAGAACTATTTCAAGACAGTATCTATTTTCTTTTTTTCTCGTATTTGCCCTAGGATATATTATTATCATTAGACAAACGTTCAATTAAACGAAAACATCGTCGCGAACAACAACAACAACGTCATGCTACTAAGAAAGAAAACAAACGATCGAATACAACGACAACGCAAACTTATGACAGGTAAATCCATTTTGAAATTAGAATTTTCAATAATCTTCAAGAAAATTGATATGTTGTTTTTCTTTTATTTAAGATCAAATTCTGAAGATATACTTCGTTTTTATGCATCAATGAGAAACAAAGTCGCAGGTCTTTACGATCAAATTCAAACAGCTACATGTAATGGAAATATTCGTGAAGTTCTAAAACTCGAAGAAAAACTTAAATTACTTTGGTATGAAGAAAATTCTTTATTCAATAAAGAAAACAAGTTTTTCAGCTTTCCATATTTTAAATAAAAATACTTCGCTAGAAGTATGATTCTCCTGTACGCAATAGGTTCTCTTGGTATAAGATTCAATATTTGAAAACGAACTCTGAAGATACGAATCGAAAATATACTAATATGATCAAATGTTGATATCACTAGACATGAAACGATTACGTGCCGAGTTTTGATAATGTCAATTTATCTCGATTGATCCTTTCGATACTATGTTGGCTACTTTCTAATATACAATTCTTTTAGCTGCTAGTGTAGATTGAGCAGCGATAAGACGACTAAGAACAAGACAGACTAATCAATACTGTATGCAAAATTCAACATCAAACTAATTTATCTGTTCAAAACCAGAGCTAGTACAATTGAAAAAAAAATATATGAAGCTATTGAATCTTCCACTCTCGTGATAGGCGCGCACCATTGCAAGACAGAGTTAGTCCTCTTTGTAAATAAAATTCATTCTATAGCAAAACATCAGAATATATCGCCGAAATATAGATCATTCATTAATCAGGGAAGATTTCCCATGGAATAATTCTGCCATACATGTGAATTATCTTCACTTTATTAATCTTTACTAGTCGTCTTATATAAAAAAAAATATTAGATAAGTTCTACTATACAAACTATATAACTTTCATGTTTTCTAGTCCATATTCAGCTCGTTTTATTGCCGATGAAAATACACCTGATGGAACACTGATGCAACCAGGACAAGTATTTCGCAAAGGTTGGATACTTCTCAATGATGGTTCGATGCCATGGTCTAGTGAAGATATTCAATTAATCAATCTAACTGATGGTATTAAGATTGTTAAACAACCAATTATTCCTGTTACTGCACCGCATGATCGTGCATTTATAAGTGTTGATTATATATGCTCTACTGAACCGGGTACTTACGAAAGTAAATGGATACTCTCATATCGTCATCGAACATTTGGTCCGATGATCTGGTGTTCAATAGAAGTTGGCTCGTCATCAGTAACTCGTACGCATAGTATATTTACGTGAACCTATTTTTTACTGAATAAGTAACCATTTTCTTTCCTCTAGAATCCTCTAATGAATCAAAGGAAACATTCGAAGTTGTAGATGTGCCACTACCAGCTTGCTTTGACTTATCAAAACCATATCAATCAATATCAGACAATAGTTCGCTTCATGTAAGTTTATTTGATTAATCTTGTTGTCTTGTTTACTATTTTATTTGTTAATAGTCAAGCATGATTTGGGCTCGTTCAAATTCAACTGATACACAACCTGAACGATTGGTTGATATTTTAGCAAGTTCATCTTCCAGTGACAGTGAAAGTATTTCGAATTTTACCTATTCACCACTATCAACATCAATTAAACCAGATGAAACCTTAATGGAACTGCCAAGTAGTTCGACAAATAATCAAAGAGAACGTCAACAATCACCACGTTTGAAGTAGGTTCACCTATTACAAACAAGTGAAATTCTCATATATATAGAAGATTTGATGAATCACTGCGAGCTTATCAAACTTGCATTCCCGATTGACTGTAGCGCTGTATAACGAATCGATGAACATTAATTGCCATCCGAATAGCTATCAGAGGCTCGAATATTCGACATCAATAATAATAGATCGTCTTTTATTTTAGTCAATCAATTGACTTTGTTGATACGGTCGTAACAAATATATTCAGTGTTGCTAAACAAGCAGGTTCAACAGCTAAAGCAATTTTTAATACATTACAAGCAGCTGATGAGGCTAGTCATCATATTTGACTTCATCGTTCGGAAAAATTTAATGTCCTTATTTATTTTTTAGACGACTCAATCTATTTCCCATCAGCAACAACAACAACAACAACAACAAAATACATTGGTTAACACAGAAAATTTAAATGATGATGATTTTTTCGAACATGTTGAGTGTAATGAAACACAAAATACAAATCCAAATTTTTCAAATGATCCAATGGAAATATTAATTGATATGGGCTTTGATGATCAGGAAAAAAATCAACGATTACTTGCAGAAAATAAAAATAATTTGAATAAGGTCATTGAATTATTGGCCAATGATGGCAACCAGGAATTCGATTAATCTTTTCATCATCGCTAATATTCCATACAAAATTTCTTTGGTTCATTTTCTTTTTGTATCTATATGTACAAAGACACTTTAGCCTTTTCTTTTCTTCTTAATCAAGAGCATATTCGTTAAATTGTAAATTTTTTTCCTTCTCTTAGTATATACATAGAAGTGATTAAGTCCAATTTCATTGTACTAAAATCTTTTTGTTTTTTGTCTTCTCATCATTATTCAACTGGAATTAACTACTTATGAAAGAGAAAAAGGATTCTTGAAACGTATATATTTGTATGTATGTGTGTTTGTCATATTCATTTTCAACAATAAAGTGCATTTTCTGAATTTAAAAGACTGCTTCCTCAAAAACATACATGGCCCTTGATAATTTTAGATTTGAGCGTTGGTGTTTTTTCTGTATGAAGTAATTTTGAAATACAGAAACATGTGAGTGTCTGTTTTTGATGTTGTGACGTGTCGCTCGCATGTCGGAATGATCAATAAACCCTTGTCATGAGAATGAAGGTTTTTCGGCACCTATATCGCTTGATACATGTGAACAAGAAACGAAAAATTCGTCACAGAATTTCGTATTTGTTTATATTTGTCTTTGACTATGTAGGTTACGTCTTAATTCACTACTTGCAACATACGGATTAACATCTGATAAGAAAAATGTAAACAAACAACTACAAGGTCCAAAATGTCATGAAAAATATCCACCTTTACGACATCGTGCCGAAAGAGAAAGGCCACGTTCAATAAAATTAAAACCGCAAGAATATTTTCTATTTACTGTTGCTTTTGTAGCTATATCGGCTTTAATCATTTACAATGTTTTTATATCATATTATAATTATTATTCATCAGATGATCTCGAATCTGATTGATCTGAATTGAAGTAGTGTTATGTTAATATTTACTTGAATGATTTAAATGTTTCAGTAATTCACTATCTATGTAAACATTATGAAATCAATGTTTTATTGTTTAAATGTATATTTATGCATATAAGATGAGTTTTTCTTTTTGTCAATCAAATTTTGATATGATTCGAAAAAATGTACATACGCTTTTAACTGACTTCTATCTAAGTTCAAAATCTACTCGGTTCATTGAATAAAAACTTTCTAAATCAGTTATGAGTGCAATTGTTGTTAGTTGTACAATGGCAATATTTCAATACATGACATATCTAAACTGTTGACAGAATGCGTAGTCTGATTTGACTACATTTATTCATTAGAGATGGCTCGTGTTTTTTGAAAGTAACCTCTACCACCCATTCTTATACTTATATTTAATATGGCTGTTAAAATTCATTTAAATAGTGAAATCAATACATCGATTGTTGGTCAGAGCAAAATTTCTCAGTGTTTTATTTTAATTTATCAAGATAATATCAATATTTTAAATGTCTTTCTATCACCTTGGTAACAGATTTTGTTTACTTCATACTAATGTCATCTTAAAAGAAGAGAAGATTTACTGTTATTTCAGTACTTTCTCTCTCTCTCTCTCTCAGCGAATTTGACTTGTTATGCAGAAAATAGGGAATATAGCAACATAAAATTTTTTTTTAGATTAGATTTATTTTGTTAAACAATTTGGTGACTGTTTCAAATGGCATGTTCTGAAGTCTTACGAATATTCAGCAATAGTCGTTGAATAGAATTAGGTTTTCAAATTGTTAAAACAAATGCATGAAACTTCACATAGAAAAAAACTCTTCGAAGCATCTACTCAAGTTTACGTTCAATAGAATAATTTGACCGAAAAATAAAAATTGTTATACTAAAACGACTTCATTTTTACTAGTATTATTCTGAACAATATTTGATGTAAGTTTTAAGCGATGTTACGAATTTTTAAAAACTTTTCTTGAACAACACGGAACTATAATATATGTTCGGACAATTACAAATAGTATAAAGTTTTAGTTTGTTGCTCTGTTTTCTACTATGTCCGAAGAATAGAAAGAATATTTAAACTGAAAAATAGAAAAACAATTGAGCATAAAATAATTTGAAAAGAAAACAACTAATACAGTACATCAATCACAATGCGATCACGATTAGGGGTTGCACTTTAACTTTAAAAACTTTAAGTAAAGTGATAAAGTTAAAGTGAATTTTCTTTTTTATACTTATCACTATCCTGACTGATTGATTGATTGATGCTCGCTGCAACCTATGAGACGTCAAAGAATGAAAAAATTAACTAGTTTCACTCGACTGTAAACCACTTTAAACTTTAAGATCACCGTATAAAGTTATATGAAGTCGTTTTAAATTGTTTTATTTTTCATTTTTTTTTCGTCTTATAGCTTGCAGAGGGTCTAGCGGGCATCAATCAACCAGTCCAGGTAGTGATAAATACGAAAAAGAAAATTCACTTTCACTTTAAAAATAAAGTTAAAGTAAACCACTTTAACTTTAAACTAAAGTTAAAGTGCCACCCCTAATCACGATCACTTCAATGAATAAGTTTAATCTAGTTTCCAAGAATTAATTTTTTTCTGTACTTCGATGGCTGTTTTCCACATTTCTTTTACTACTTAGTATATGTTGCCATGCATATCAGATTTTTCGAAATCAAAGGCAGCACAAATGACATATGCTGTCAAATGTTCTGATGACGAAAAGTATGTATATTCATTTTTATCATCGTTCATATTCATATGTTAGAATCTATTCTTTTATGAATCTATAAAATTTGAATGATTGAAAATAGTCTCTCAAAAGAATATACTCAATTCCATTATAAACTAGAAAACATGTACTGTGACATATTAAAGATTCGTCTATGAAAATTTATCATGATAATGTTACATGTTACTTCCTACACGACACGTATCTAACAGATGTTGTCTTTTAATGAAATCTTCGCTCTGAACTATCTACTGATGTATGAAATGTTCCGACACACAAATACAAGAGCTCTTCATGAAAATGGCATTTTTCACTAAGTAGTACTCTGTACTTCAAGGTACTTAATCCATTTAAAGGCAGAATTATTCTTCTTCGAACGAAATTCAAACGTATCAAGATTTACTATTTTCAGTTATTCTTCTGTTAATAACATCTAGTGAAGTAGATCGTACGAAAAGGATTTGATTAAAATTTCCAAACATTGAGAACATTCAATCAGTACTGTTATTAATAGAATGCAATATTTTATCATAATGAATATTACATGATCAACGTGAAATGCACTTGATTATGAAATTAAACTATTTTCCAATAGACAAGTCATAATTGTCAACAATTGTATTTGACACGACAGTCTTCATATTAAATATTTTTTCAATTTTCTACTACCTATGTGTCATTGGAGAGAGTGAATGGTTGTTAATTAGAACCGGAATGTCATATACTGTCGAACTATATATTGTTGCTTTTTTTTTGCTCTAAGGCTGATTTATTAAGAGTAAATACTTGAATGAGCACACAAGAGATGTCTGTACAAACAAACGACTAATGAGGAAAGTTCCCGAAGTGTCAGTCTCTATTCTGAATGTACTTTATATTAGTTTGTAGAGTCTGATGAGTTGATTCTATTAGTATGGTTTGTTGTTTTTTGGATTGACCTTTACACGCGAAAAAATTTGATTGGTTTCGATTCTCCTAGTGAGTTCCTACGTTTAATATAAGTTTTGTGATAGAAAACTTGGCGCATGCAGAAATTGAAGCTAATTCTTACGCTTCACATCATATAAAGATACACTTTCATATGCAATATTTTCCACTGTATAAGATGATCATGTAAAATTGAAGTAATCTTTGCAGTTCCAAATTTCTAATAACTGTATCAAAACTTAGAAACTAGCTAGCAAAGTCGATTGATTTTTCGAATTAATAGTTCTATGTGACATGAAATAGACTATAGAGCAAGCAGTAAACTTGCCGAGCTTCACAAACTGGTATGCCACACCTTCAAAATTGAGACTCGGACTTCTCAAAAACCTTCCCTCATTGTTGAAAATATTTTCGCACAAACGTTTGCTGATTTTGTTGACACATATATCTAATTAAATGGTATCAAAGGTAATCCATGTGATGGAGAACAATAATCTCTTTTTGTATTAATATAATCAGAAACCATTTTATGTCTCAATCCTGTTTAACACTGAGAAAATGACAAAATAGACCAAAACTAGTGTTTCAGTAAAATAAAATAGTGTTGTTCTTAGTATTCCTAGCTTATGTACGCGATATTTTGAAATAGGTTTAATTCTATATGGTTTTAGAGTATATAATTTTCTACAAATCCCAATCGATCAGACTCACAAACTGAAAGACTAACGTAAGTTATAGATGTTTTTCGTCGAGAACTGCTTTGAATCAAGGAGGAATTTTGTCAAAAATCGATCTGTTCGAATTTCGTTCTCTGTAATTTCCTAGATTAGATTTTGAGACATTATGATAATAATTGAAACTAGAAGTCAATTGAATGGTTTATTGATCAAACTTAGCTCTACAAACTGGTACATAGAAAAAATATCTATGATTTACATTTGAACAGTTTTTAATTAAATTTGAAAAATAGACCAAATGAACAAATTTTGTATAGACACCTCTTTGAAGGCCCCTTCAAATATTTGCTAATAATTTATAGGCGTCGGATCAGAAAATAATTCTTAACATACATTAATAAAGAGCATGAAACTATTAATTACAACATATCATTCTTCATTCTCTCCAATGACACCTACATACTAGAAAATCGAATGAAGATTTCGTACAGAGACTTCTACTCTATAATCTAAACGACTCACATAAATCATTATTAATCATTAATCTTAGCGAGAACTATTGTACATAACTACAGCAGCAAACGAAAAATTGAAATCCTAGATATACCGAATTAAATTTTTGGAAATTATTTCTGTGACTGATAAATGACGATATCAAATAAAGTCAGGTGTAGTAAGTAACGACATGAGAATAAAATCTACAATTTACAAAGTTTTCCATTACTCAGATTTGTTACTATTATCAAAGCAAAACTAGGAATATCTTTTTGAAAAAAAGTATGATCCATGCATAAATATTGTTTACATTACTTGATTGAATGATTGATGAAGGATTATAATTTAATAAGAAAATAAAATGAACGAAATAAATTTCTGAGCGATTCTGACTGGAGGCAATATCAAATAATAATTCAATGAATTAATGTTGATGTTAACAAATACGAATGAAATTCGTCGCTTAAAAAATCAATGAATCTTCCTCCACAATTTTGTTGTGCACTATTCGATGTAATTCTTTTATAGATTGTAAATAAACTCTAGGCTAGAATTAAAAATTATTCGAAAAATGATCAGCATTCTACTATAATTGTTTACATTAATAAAAAAACAAGTGGTTATTCATATGGAATAACAACTGATATCATCTTCTGTTGTTTTTCAAAATAAATCTAATTGATTATGCCATAAGCAGTTCATGTTAGGCTAAATATAACCACATAAAAATAGTGTATCCACAAGAAGATCGAGCATCAAGGTATTACAATAGCAAGAAAGAATAACTAAGAGAGAGAGAGAAACTATGTCAAAATCTCGAATCATAAAAATGATGTTGTTATCAATAAACTTTGACAATATGTGTTCAAGTAATATGATTTAGTATTGAAAACAAAATCAATGTTGTGGCCTATAACGATGTAGTAAGTCGATCTGTTTACTTGAAGTGATAATCTGATTTTCTTGCAACAATACTTTTTATCATAACTTGGATTTTTTCTTTTATATGCGAAACGTACGAGTATCTTTCAACTAGCTTTTTAATGTTATTGATACTAGTCGGCACAACGACCATCTTTTCATGCCTAAATAAATTCAATGAAATTGCTATGCTATTATTAAATAATAATTCCCAACTAATAGAACCATCATTATTGCTCTAGTTTCATTTGCATTTATTGCCGAATACAATATGCTATAGTAATATTTCTCTGAATCAATCTGATGAGTGTTATAATAATTAGGCGAATTGAAATTATCGATCATTTTAATTTTCTTTTCTATCAAACAATACATCAAATTTAACAATATTGAGCTCAATTTCTACCAATGACTAATTCATATTGACAAGGTTATGGTGTAGAAAAAACTTTGTTTTCCATAACACATGTTATTTAACTAATATAAAAGAAACCATTGATAATGTCCTTTATGTTTCTATTCAATTAGCAACAATGCGAAATACAACACATCATTATTCATGTTTGCATCGCTTCCTCCTTTGATATGCATACAAAAGATCGTAAATAAGATAAATTCAATCAATGATTTGAACCGGAAAAATATTTGTAAGAATATTTCTGAAAATAGAAAACGCACCTTTCTTGAATTTATTGTCACATGGTTATCTTCATCGACACATATTTAATTCAATTAAAACAAGATTCTGTTGATTCATAAATAGCTGTTGTTATTAAGTACATGATGTTCATAGTAATCAACAACGTGTCAGCAGTATATTTGAGAAGGCTACGTGTTTCTAAGCATTATAAAATATGGTTAACTATATTTTTCACATGCGAAAATGAGATCCAAATATTAATTTACTATTTTAATGTAAATTTAGCCTTTGTCTTTGAATAAGATAAATGCACTCGATTTATCTATTATACAAGTATAGATTCGATGAGATTTTTCACTGACATCTTCGATTTATTCTTGTATCGGATCAACGAGTTAAACCGGAAAATGAATCAATATATTCATGTTATTATTGACTTATAGTAATCGAATTATGATAATATCTAAAAAAATCTTCCGAATAAATTCATGTTGATTGATAAGATAGAAATTAAATAATCACGAGCTGAAGATAACCTGAAATCGATTTCTCAATAGTGCACATTAGAAAAAACTCCGGCGAAATAATTTAGTGAAAGAAAAGGAAAATGGAGAAAATTTTCTACGCAGCTCAACCGAACGAGCTATAAATCTTGTTTCTTAACAGTAGAGAGAAGAAATAATAAATTTGACATTGATACCGCTTTCGCAGACATGCATTCTTCAATAATACATTTACACATTCTAATCATAATGCGTGTTTCTGACGATTTTTGCATTCATTCACAAAATACTATTCCCAAATACTAGTTTCATTGTTTCAAAAACCAAATTGTCGATACGTCGTCTTGGTGAGTAATATGATTCGTATAATGCTTCTCTAACCTTCTATTTCAATGTTAATTGTATGTTGATGATACGATTATCAATCATTTTTCCAATCGACACGGGTCGATTAGAACTTCAAATTTTCATTGTCAAAAATTTTCTCATGTGAGTAAGTTCTGTTTGAAGATACAATTGTGGGAATAATCTATTCGAGTAAATCGAATGATCGCTGCTTTCATAACGAGAAAAATATTACTACTAGTGGAATAAACAATTCCGGTTCTTTTCATCTTCAACATCTGCTTCTCTGGTGACGATTTTCAATTATGCGTAGAAGTAAATCGCTCGTTGATATTCTTCTGTACTTGGTGATAGATTACTTTTTTTTTTACAAAAGTTAGAAATCAACAAGGGCAGATGCAACAAAAAGATTCATATTAACCGTGACCTATAACTTATCTATTCTCAATCCATGTTTTTTCCGCTAGACGATGAGTGGTCTGATGATACTCTTCGATCTTTCTCATAAAGGAAAATACTGACGAGATCCTTGAGCAACGATCAGTAGGCTTAGGCTCATAAATCGAATGATCAGTTCATCAATCGAATCTCCGACAACTTCTTTGGGTTATTTCATTTATTTTCAAGTTCCTCTAATTGATCATTTTACTGAAAAGAAAATATCTTTTCATTCAACTACAAAGTGATTGTCTGCATAGTTTAAAATGCAAAAAACTATTGAAGTATGTTACGATTCTAAAGCACTTTATGGGAAGTAAATTTACTTTCTTTCTATGAAAAAATAACAGCATGTTTTTATTCAAAATCATCAATGGAAAAAAATTCTACAATAATAAGCACAATACCACAGAGATTTTTAGATTCCTGCTTTCCTTCTCGTCAACTACTATAATGAAATTTCGGGAATAGAAAGAAAAGCTAGCGTGAGCATCGAAGCAGCTAGTATTAGATATATAATTTGTTAGCAACCTGCTGATTAATGAATGAAAACTTGTAATTTTCTTCCATTATCTAGGGAACATGACCAGATTTTGCGTAAATATAGTGGTGTCATTTCAGTATGACTTCGACAGTTGTTTGGTTTTTAGGATGCTCATTGCTTAAAAGTAATTTCTATGTTAGAGAATGGGCGCTGTACTTTTTATTCCTGAAAAAAAAACTACCACGCCGTGTGTTCGGGAAACTAAACGATCTCAGAGAATCAAAGAAAAAAACAATTGTCTTTCAGTCGGTGATTGTATTGTTTCTGCGAGCACGAAGAGGAAATGTCAATTTCGAGAATCAGACTTAAAACATAAGTGAGAAATAAAAGTTCCAGTAATACCAATTTGTTCTACATGCAAAAATTAGTACACAACATGTGAATCAAATACAAAGACAATATTAAAACCTACATCGTTGGTACCACAAAAGAAAACGTAAACAATAAATACTCCGGAGGGAAAATAACAGCTTCCTTATATGCAATGTGTCAATACATTTTGATGAAAAAACTCATAATTAGATGTATAAAAAAGATCAGTAAGTTCGTTGTTTAATTTTCATTACTATGAAGGAATATAAATTAAATTTTTTTTTGTTATTCTTCGTCATATGACTTTATTTCATGTGAATGAATTCAGATTGGTAGTTTACATCATATGAAGAAACTTCCTGTGAACTTGCAATCTAAAAGAATAATTAATTATTCGAGCTCGGTCTGTTTTCTATAGGTCGCAATTATATTTTCTAGTGCCCAGCATATTCTATTCTTCATGTGGAAATAAAGTTATTAATCACCTCAATTCTATAAATATTTTATTGATTAACAACAACAGGAACTCAATGAAATTTTGCTCGGATTAAAATATCGTTTTCTTGTCATTATTTGATGTTGCTGTGTTTTTAATCGAATGTTTATTGATCTACATATATATCCAATTCCCGAACGTCAATTACATCTGTTGCATGTGTTTCGGTCTTTTTTCCATAAAGAAATTGTTTCTTTTCTTGTTCTCTTCATATGTGCTGTATTCTAGTAGCTCATCTTTAGCCCATTTGCGCCCCTTATATACAGCCAAATAAGAAGACAATAATAGACAGAGAAAGAGAAAGATCTTTTCTCTTTCGCCCGCCTTTTTTTTACATTTAGAGAAGTATGTACTCTATGGGAACCAATATTTCTTTGCCAATTCTTTTTTTTTTGTCGTAGTGATAAGGCCAATAATCTCTGCTCCTCTTATTATCATCGACTATTGTATCGGAATATTGTACATAGAACAAAGAAGAGTGACCGATTTATCTGTCTGCGCGATACCGGGTCGGTGGTCCCCATAAATCAGTCAATCATTTGAAACCGAATCATTTCATCTCGTCCATATTAAATGTGACACAACTAATTGATCATTCGACGTTTTGACGTCAACGCACCGTATAAAGACATATGCTATTCAAATTATCATGGTTAGGCCTAGATAGATCGTTACAATTTCTAGTATCATTTATTTAAAAAAAAGACACATATATCTTTAAAGATATATGATCTATTGTCACAACACAATTGAAAAACATAATACGTGATTGTGTATGTCATAGTGAGTAAAGCTATCATTTAACACGAATGAGTGACAAAGAACATCGATAGAAAATTCTAGATAAAGAGAAAGCTCAGAACGTTTTCTAAATGCAAACCATTTCTTTCTTTCTTGTCGAGTGAGTCTTCCGATCATGTGCTCGGATATAAAAAGAAAAAGAAAACAAAAAGAAAAAGTTCTTTCTTTCAATCATAATACTAGCAGTGATGTAGAAGTAGTCGTAGTCAATAGTGGAATATTATGAACCCTGCATGACTTCTCAAAGATTTCCGCAAGCTGTAGAAAGAAGAAGCGAAAAATTGTTATGAAAAGATTCATTCATTTGTTCTATGTTAACTGTTGATAAAACTTCTTCTCTATGATTTGTATACTGTTATTTTTATATTATGGATTAATCACTTTAGAAAGTAAGTCTACAATATTCAACTATGATTTTTTCTTTCTTTCTTTCTGAAATAATCGTATGACCTTGATAGACTTTCAAATTCGATTCTCGCGATTTATTGATTCTTGTCTGTCTTTAGAGATCAGCAGTATACGTTTGCTTGTTAAATTTTATTAATAGCAATATGTCTCATACGTTTTTCTTCTTGGTCCCTATTGAACTTAAGTATGGAACGATATCGTTTGGTGACAAAAAGTAAATTTAGCCAAGACATATCATATGCATAGTATCAACATCTGATTAAAATAGATACTCAGGGCATGTAATTCTTTCGCTTTCTTTCATTTTTTCCTCTGGAGAGAGAGAGAGAACAACGCTTGACACGAGATATCCATATACCTAATAAGTGGCCTTGATTCTATCGTTACTTTTAGTAGTGTTTCGAGTGACGCAATACTCTATATCGTCCTGCTGACGTCAAACGTTGCCGCTTGTCTTAAGCTATCTCTTCGTTTACACCAATACACACACGTATACTTATAGACATGCATATTTTATGTTGTTTGCTTCTGATATTGTCGCAGACTCGAATGACATGAGTATATTTTGCTTTTCTGTTCTTTTTTGAAGATGATGTTAAAATTTTCATGAACTTCCGCTAAAAATGCCAATGAAACGGGGTCATGTATCGGCTCCCCAAAATACATTCATCGATACAATCATACGTAAATTTGATTCACAAAGTATGTGTATTTCTTTGATTAAAGGATAATATAAATTTGTTTCTTAACATTGACTAGATCGACGGTTTCTTATATCCAATGCTCAATTGGTTAATAAACCAATAATTTATTGTAATGATGCATTCTGCGAATTGACTGGTCATTCACGTTCAGATATATTACAAAAATCTTGTACATGTGAATTCTTATACGGTAATGAAACTAATGAAAAATCTATTAAACAAATTCGGCATGCACTACAAGGAAGTGATGAAAAAGAAGTCGATATTATTTTATATAAAAATACTGGTATGTTAATTATTCGGGTTGAGAAGAGAATAAAAATACATTTCCGTAAAATTTCTGATGTTTAATCTAGGCATAAAATTTCGTTGTTCGGTTCTTATTGCACCGGTGAAAAATGAATCATGCGACATAATACTATTTATTCTTGAATTTACTGAAAGCACTGACGGTAATCGTCAACGAAGAATACGTATGCATCATTTTATTTGTTTATTTCTTGGGAAAAGATTAACATTGTTTATTTCATATGATAATATTTTAGCCAAAATTCATGAATATTCAATTAGTCCGACAAGTATGTAAATACTTATTTTGATTGTTGCTTCAATTAATATTTATAGATGGTATTCGTAAACGTTCATGGCTGCATATGTTTAGCCCCCTGACCAATCGTAGACCATCGCAAAAAAGTGATTTAGCAATAGGAGACGCAAGCGATTTCGAAAGTCCGATGTCGTCACCTGATACAACCGGATACATAGGTAAAAAATGCATATATTTAACAATCTATTAAGTTTTCTTTTCTGATTTCATGTGACAAGGAAGTAAAAATTGAATTGAAGGCTAAGCAAAAAAAAAATAGAACCACTTGATATTTTATATCTAGCAGATATTCTTCTCATATACACATTATATGTCAAACAATCCTTCGGACGACAATCATTAATTGATTACATTCGAGGTTTTCTTTCCCTATGTAATGTGTACTCGAGTATTTAATGAGCTCTCATTGCTGAACGGTATATTAGACTCAAGTATCTAGATTTCATTATTTCAATTGTATAGTTGTCATTTGATATACTATCAGGGCATGCAAAACTCAATACTTGGCGAGCACTAGTGTATGTTCCAATTATATTTTTGATCAGTAATAGTTTCCTGTCATTCTTGAAATAAAGACTTTGCTTTTTTATAATAAAATAAATGAAAATACTTCTTTTCATTCACTCATGGGAAATATACCGAAAGCCGATAACAAGCTTTCTATTCCCTATTTGTTAATACTATTTATCAAGTAGCTTTGAATCACAAAAATACAACAGCAATCCATCTGGATGAAATAATTCCAACGACAACGAAAAGTTTCCCTGGTGATTATAAGATCAGTCAACAATCATCAATAAGTTCAAACAATTTATTGAAGCCTGATAGTAATCCTTGGAATACAAATAATAATGATATTGAACAGATGAGGAATAAATCACAAAGTATTAGCAACATTGCTGGTAAATCTAATGATTATTAAAATGAAAAATCATTTACTGAAATGAAAAGGAAGAAAAAATGACTTTATTTTAAAAATGTTTTTCTTTTCTAGAAACTGTTATTAAAAAGGAAACAAAAGATTCTAAAGTGAACCATTCATTTTTTCCAAATATTCCACGTCATATAGCCCAGATTTTATCGTTGGGTGAAGATTTAGTACCTGACTTTCGCTTACCCGAGAGTCGTCGTATACCACGTACGATTATTCTACACTATTCTCCATTTAAAGCAGCATGGGATTGGTTAATATTATTACTTGTTATTTATACAGCTATTGTTACACCATATACAGCTGCATTTCTAATGCATGAAGATGGACCAAATAAACAACGTTCACGTCCATCGCGGGCCTTGAGTGTCATTGAGCTTATCGTTGATGTTATGTTTATAATTGATTTATTGGTAAATTTACGTACAACGTATGTTAAACATAATGAAGAATTAGTAACACGTGCAAGTAAAATTGCGAAACATTATTTAAAAGGATGGTTTTTAATTGATGTAACAGCAGCTATACCGTTTGATATTTTATTTTCATTAATACAAACCAAAGGTGGGGGTGAATCAACTGTACTAATGGGTCTATTGAAAACGGCACGTTTATTAAGATTAGTACGTATTGCAAGAAAATTAGATCGCTATTCAGAATATGGCATTGGAGTTTTAATTTTATTAACTGCTACATTTGCACTTATTGCACATTGGCTCGCGTGTATTTGGTATGCCATTGGTCGGCTTGAACGAAATACTCATGGTAAATAGTAGAAATTTGTAATTTTTTTTATTTGTACCACAGGACATGAGTTCGATCAAGTTTGAGTTGAGCATTTCCATGTTTCTAACTAGGAACTGAAAGAACGATTGGTTGGCTAGCTGAATTAGCTAATCATACACATCAGTATTATAATGATTCGGATCCAGCGTCTGGTCCGACGAAAACTTCGAAATATATAACAGCTCTTTATTTTACATTTTCATCTCTAACATCAGTCGGTTTTGGCAACGTGAGGTTCGATTCAACTCATTCAAGATGTTGACATGTGCTTTTTCATACTGTTTTCATTATCTAGTCCAAATACCAATAGTGAAAAGGGTTTTTCAATAATAATTATGCTCGTAGGCTGTGAGTTTTATGTTTCGTGTCTAATATATATTTTGCTTCGTTGACGTCTCTCTATCTGTTAAGTAGTAGTCACACCGTCTTCAATGTTGTGTTGTTTTTTCGTGTTCGCTTCGCTTCCCTTATTTTTTAGGACTACGTATAACATGGCTTGATGAACTTGCACGTACATCAGGTCAAGCTTATAATTGTACACCAATAATGTCTGTCAATGAAACAGTGTCAATGATGATAAATTCAAAAGCTTGTTTTGGTGGACCTAATCTTCGTTCACGATACATCACAGCACTTTATTTTACATTTTCATCACTTACATCGGTCGGATTTGGCAATGTAAGGATCGATTAGAGGAAAACAATCAAAGTTCATTATTTTTTCTACTCGTTTTTCTTTTCATTCATTCATGCAGGTCAGTCCTAATACTAATATGGAAAAAGTATTTTCCATATTCGTTATGTTAATCGGATGTGAGAAAGAATGCATGAAATTTTTTAAAATTTGCATGTGATTGATGTAGCTTTTGTGTCTATATAGATAGTGAACTAAACTGTATAGATTATGATCACGTAATGTCTATTTATTGTATTTTATAGCTTTGATGTATGCAAGTATCTTTGGTAATGTTAGTGCTATCATACAAAGATTATATTCGGGTACAGCTCGCTATCAAATACAAATGTTAAGGTATACATACACATGATATGAGCCGATATTTTTTCTATAAATATTTTTAAATCGTATGATTAGAGTAAAAGAATTCATTCGTTTTCATCAAATTCCAAATCCACTTCGGCAACGACTAGAAGATTATTTTAATCATGCATGGAATTATACAAAGTAGAAAATAATTATTTGATTTCTTTTCATTTGATCATTGACTGTTATCTCCATATTCCCCCTAGTGGTATTGATATGAATATGGTGCTAAAAGGTTTTCCCGAATGTTTACAAGCTGATATATGTTTACATTTAAATAGTGTACTACTTAAAAGTTGTCCAGCATTTAAAGGTTCGACATGGACGCATTTGATGTTCGGACAAAACAAATCAAAAGAAACTTCTTCTTTTTCGCATTTCTAGATGCTAGTGAAGGTTGTTTACGGACATTTTCAATGAAATTAAAAACAACTCATGCGCCGCCAGGCGATATAATAACACATCGAGGTGATATTTTAACATCATTATATTTCATATCACGTGGTTCAATTGAAATATTAAAAGATGATAATGTTGTTGCTATTCTTAGTATGTTCAAAACCGAAGGATATGATCGATTTCTATCAAGAACCATTTCTTCCTTTTATTGTACTTAGGTAAAGATGATATTCTCGGAGAAAATCCGGTACTATATAATGAACCAGGAAAATCTGCTTTCAATGTTCGTGCATTAACATATTGTGACTTACATAAAATTTTACGTGACGATCTACTTGAAGTCATTGATATGTATCCTGAGTTCGCACAAAGTTTTTGTCGAAACTTAAAAATTACTCTTACATTACGTGATGTAAACTTGTCTTATCGTTCATAAATGAAAGGTAGATATTGAAACGATTTTTATTTACAGGAAGATCTCGTTTTAAAATCAAATGAATGCCGATCGAAATATTTACCAAATGCAAGAAACTATCGACTAAGTAAATAGTCGTCGATGTTAAAATAGAACATTCTATCATAAGTTTTTCTTTCATATATTTTAGGCACATCATTTACTAAAGAAGAAGACGATAATATATCGATCATGGCTCCACATCAATCTTATTTCGATGAATATCCTAGTGGAACAGGTAATAATTAATCGTATTACGATCGATAAGACAGCAACAATAAATCTAACGCATTTAAATTATTAACTAATCAAACTGGTTAAACGTAGTTTTTCTCTCTTGCTCTCTCTTTATTTTATCACACATGTTTGCTCGGAGTAAAAAATGATCTTTTAGAAAAGTTCATGACAATTTAAATCCACTCGGTAGTATTCTCATTTATTTCGTATAGTGTATGCGCGTTATATTTCAGTATTATTTTGAAGCAACACTATAGGTTAAATAAATAAACCAACACACACGCACAGCAAGAAAGGATAGTGTATACAACGAGTTAAAATAGAAAAGAAGCATGTAAACAAGCAAGTATTCGATAGTGTTTGTTATTTTTGTTCTCATTCAGGAGTACCGGCAGATGGACTTGGTACTGCTTCTGCTGAAACAACATCAGTAGCATCTGTTGTAGGCGATTTTACATCAGTAATTGGTGTAGAATCTTCAACAATAAATAGTTACAAAAATAATTAAAGAATCTTTCATGTTAAATTCACTTACCCTTTGTTTCAACGTCTGATTTTACTTCTACTTAGAAAACAGTAAATTATGAATGTATGAAGCCATCTGTTCATAGAAAAAGAATAGTTTTACCTTCGACTTTTGATGTAGCATCAGCCACTACCTCATCTGCTTTAGGTTGTTCTACGTCAACTTTTACCGTTGATTCTTCAACTACAAAGAAACTAGAACGTAATAGTTAACAACATCTCGAAAAAGAGATGGTCAAACCTTTTTTCTCATCGACTTGTTCGACTTCTAATGTGTGACAACACAAAAGTTAGAAGAAAAAAAACGATTTTCTGAATGTTAATCATTTACCTTGACCTTTCTCGTTACTATCAACAGCTGCATCTTTAATATCTTCTACTTTCTCAGTAGCTGCTGCCTCTTTCACTTCGTCGGCTGAATGTTCAAAAACGATGCTGTGGAAAAACTAAATTAAATCCTTACTTGTCTCTGGTGCATTTTGTTGAACTTCTATAAAATGATTGAGAGTATAATTTGCAAAATGATCTTTCAGTTTCTACTAAAATTTACCTTTACTAGTTTCAGTCCCTTCAGCAGGGGCTGCGGCTGCTTCTGCTGTTGCTTCAACCTTTTCAGCTGCTGCTACTTCTGTTATTTCAACAACTAAGTATCAAAAAACATGTATCAATTTTAAATCTTACCCGCTCCTTGAGCTTCTTCTGGTTTAGCTTCTGAATGAAAAGAAATTATAACGTGAAGAAGTCATTGTTCTTTTTTTACAATACAAACCGTTTACCTGTACTAGTTTCAGTTACTTCAACAGGGGCTGCGACAGCTTCTGCTGTTGCCTCAACTTTTTCAGTCGCTGCAACTTCTGACATTTCAACAAATAAGTATCAAAAAACATGTATCAATTTTAAATTTTACCCGCTCCCTGAGCTTCTTCTGGTTTAGCTTCTGAATGAAAAGAAATTATAACTTGAAGAAGTCATTGTTC
Organism: Rotaria macrura; assembly: GCA_900239685.1. NCBI lineage: Eukaryota > Metazoa > Rotifera > Eurotatoria > Philodinida > Philodinidae > Rotaria > Rotaria macrura. The sequence goes on along the minus strand of OENT01000470.1, from coordinate 25,352 downwards.
TCTTTTTCAATTAACAAAGGTTTACCTGTACTAGTTTCAGTTACTTCAGCAGGGGCTGCAACTGCTTCTGCTGTTGCTTCAACTTTTTCAGTTGCTGCAACTTCTGACATTTCAACAAATAAGTATCAAAAAATATGTATCAATTTTAAACCTTACCCGCTCCCTGAGCTTCTTCTGGTTTAGCTTCTGAATGAAAAGAAATTATAACTTGAAGAATTCATTGTTCTTTTTTTACAATTAAAAAACGTTTACCTGTACTAGTTTCAGTCACTTCAGCAGGGGCTGCGACAGCTTCTGCTGTTGCCTCAACTTTTTCAGTTGCTGCTACTTCTGTTATTTCAACAAATAAGTATCAAAAAACATGTATCAATTTTAAATCTTACCCGCTCCTTGAGCTTCTTCTGGTTTAGCTTCTGAATGAAAAGAAATTATAAGGTGAAGAAGTCATTGTTCTTTTTTTACAATAAAAAAAATTTACCTGTACTAGGTGCAGTCACTTCAGCAGGAACGGCGACAGCTTCTGCTGTTGCTTCAACTTTTTCAGTCGCTGCAACTTCTGCTTCTTTCACTTCACCAACTAAGTATAGGAAATATACGAAAAAATCCTATGAAAGTATTTGAATTAAAGCCATACCAGCTTGTTGAGCATCTGGATTAGCTTCTAGACAAGAACGAAAAAAAAAGGATTGAAGAATTCATAGGTAAATATCTTCGATATTTACCTTCAGTTTTTTCTGTTGTCTCAGATGGTGTTTCATTAACGTTCTGAGGTACTTGTTCTGTGGGTTCGGCTGCTAGTAAATAGACAACAATATTTTTCATATTTTTAAAAACATAAGAATTTCACCTTTGGCGTCCGTTTTTTCGGTTGCTTCGTTTGCTGTCGAAAAGATAAGTGAAAATATCTCTTATCAATTATGATGGAGTAAAACTTACTTTTTTCCTGAGTGTCACTCGTTCCTTCAGAAGGACTATAGGAAAGTAAATATAGATATGAAAAATAAAAATCCCTCTTTTGTGGATATTACGCTGCAACAGCTTCTTCTGTTGTTTCTACTGCAACAATCGTCGTTGCATCAGTTGTTTGATCAACTGCTTGAATATCAGGTACTTTCTCTTGACTGACTTGTGTTTCAGTAGTTTCCTTTGCATCAACGGTTTTGTTGTCTGTTGTATCCTTAACCTCTTCAGCTATCTGTGAAGCATCAACGATTGATTGACTTCCAGTCTTTTGTGGAGCATCTTTCGCTTCATCGGTTGTCTTCGATTCATTATCAGCTAATGTTGCGTTAGTCTCTTCTGTTGGTTCCGATTTCGCCGCTGTAGTATTTTCGGCTTCACCAGCTGGTTGAGCATCTAAGAAAAATATTAAATATTATGTTTTTTCTGTAACAGAATTTTTCAATAACATTCTGTTGTTTTTATATCGTTATGTACATGAAAGATAAACATTGATCCTCTAGGAGCTGTTTGATCGAATAGAAATTTTCCCTCAAGCAATCAATAAATTACTTTTTCTTTCTATCGTAGCAAACATTTCCTAACGACAGTTAATATCTAATTAAAGGAATAATTGTTTTTTTTCCTCATTAGAGAAATAATAAGTTTAGTCAATTGACTATTCGACGAGCATACCAGCTTGTTGAGCATCCGTTGTTACTTGTTTGTAGTCATCAACGGTTGTTTGTGCAGCATCTTGAACTGCCTCAACAGTTTCTTTCTGTGCAACACCTGCAACAACAAATTAGAACATGAAATCGAACTAATAATGAGAACAATGATCGAATTCTACTCTTTTCTCCTGCTTCCTGTTGCACTTCAGTTGCTGGCGGTTCAACACTTGATTGTGATGATGAACTATTGTCTTGCTCTATTCAGACGAATAAATATAATTATTTCTAGCGTCTATCATATACATTCACAGTCATTTACTCACCTGGATTATTGTTCTCTTTGATTTCAGCTTGAACATCAGAAGTACTCGCAGCTTGTTGTTGATTGTCTGACATAACTAATGTCGATGTGTTTCCGAAGAATATTTAGAAATAAGAAAATCTGGAAAAAGTCAAAAGGAATATCAACAATATGATGTTTCTCGGTCATGGATCCAAAAATATGTCACGAGAACAACGGATACTAGATATGCGAGCTGATATCTCATCACTTCTTATGAGGCGAAAAAATACATCCACACCCCTGTACTACTGTTTATATATCTACGTAGATTAGAAAGAAAAAAAAGATCGACATTCCTACGCTAGTCAGCCGCTCTATATCTTCTGACGTGAATGACCTGAGTAATGTACGTCGACGAACAGAGAAAAAAAGCGAGAGCTTATTTACTGACTCTTTTTTTCATCGTATAGCTGCAAATGTTTTCTGCATTCACTGATATTGTCCTTTTCTTTTGCTTACAAATAGGACTATTCAGCATAGAGAATCGTCTGACTATCAAAGAAAACAAACAAGTTCTTATCGAGTTCTTAGTATTCATAAACACCTCACACTAAAATCCAAAGACGCAATAGACGTATATTTGTCATATCTTTTTTGTTTTGCTAAAAAACATGTGAATGTGATAGAATGTCTGTACCTGTATTCAAATAGAAAAATTAGAAAACACGAATACACGTATCTTTGATTAAATAATATCATCAAATATTAAGTTATTAAATGTTTTTTTGATACCTATCTCTAGCTAATTGATCATTAATTTAATTGTACATATTTTAATAGTAGATGACATGAAAATAATTATTTGTTTACGAGAAGAAATATGATCACTGATATAAAGTGTCACTTTAATATCCTAAGACAATCAATGATGCCTTCTAAATATACTGAACATCGTTGAACAATTGGTACTAACAATGAAATAAAAACATGTTCATAAAAGAGCGACGTTTTTTGTATAATACGATATTTTCTTCGTACCGTTCTTCTAATCGCAATCGAATACTATTTAGGTATACTCGAATTTAATCCGCAACTAGCCGGTCAAGATATAACTCCGGCTAATCTTGAGTTCGGATCAATAGCATCCCGACGACGCGATCGTAGAGAAAAATCGTTCAGTGGTGCATCTGGTTTACAAGGTAGTCTGTAGTTATTTTTTTCTTCTATTCATATATGATATTTATTCTTTTCATGATCGTAATATTTTATTTTAGCTGCGCAATCTGGATTTAATTTTGCACCCCGGACATCATCATTCACAGTAGCCACTGATGAATTGATGCCACCGGTTAGTAAAAGAAAGGCAAATGACATGGTTTTTGTTTAAATAAACATTTCCTTTAGACGAATCAATTACAATCGCTTGATCCCTACCAATCTAGTGTAGAATATCGATTACAAGAATTAACTAAGTAAATAGTCTATATAGTTTTTCTTCCTAATCTTTTAATTCATTATGTCATCATGGTTTATACTATAGGCGATTGACGACATTAGAAACAAAACTAACCGAAGATGTTTCGTCCGTACTTACAATTCTTCAACGTCAATTTCCTACGAATTCATTAGTGTCATCATCATCTGCCGAAACATTAAAAGCTAATAGCTGATCTGATCGATAAAAGAAAGTTCTTCTGTGATAATCTCTTTTTCTTTTGGGTCTTCTATCTTGTTTTCTTGCTTCACATACAAAACCTCAAACTGATAAACAAAACAAAACATAAAATTTTTTTTTCTTTTCTTTTCAACTAAATTCTCTAATGAATACATTTATCAGTGTTTGCCTTCTTCATACTCGCGATGTTCAGAAGGTCCGTCCTTTTGCTACCTTCTCTCTTCACATTGACCGATAGCAATCTGTATTTGTCTGCATGTAAATTACTTGTAATAAATAACACAACAAATCATTCTAAACCTTCACATGCTGTTTGTTTCTCTTTGTGCAATTGTTGTTCTAAGATAATAGAAAACTAAAAACTGAAAACGAGACTATCAACTATTTAATAATGGAAATCAAATGAAAAGAAATTATTTTAATAGGAACTTATGCTATGAGATTATTGTAATAGAGTGATATCACAATTGATGAATTTATATAAAAACCATAAAACAACGATTTCTTTTTCGATTTCCTCCAAATCTGGTAGAGATAAAACTTAAAAAGATGCGAATCTTAAGAATCATTAATATTGAATCATGCGTTAATAGAGTGTAGGACACATCCATGCGAACATATTACAGTATTATCAAAAACCATAGTTTTCTCCAATAAACTATTCTTGTTTATGCACGTGTCGACAATAATCCTGATGCATCACACATCAGTATTACTTGAGAATATCAGCGTAATTCATGCTAGGAATTAACATGATTAGATTTTTAATTTATCTACTTGATCAGGACTCGAGCTCTCTCTTAGTCAATGTAATATTGTCCCTATAATGTCAAGGGCATTTCATATATAATCAAATTAAAAAAAATTGGTCATTTTTTGTGGTTTTCATCTAAGAAAAATAGTATATCATTGAGCCAATCATACGACGTAGTGCATAAAAACAAATTCGATGAATTATCAATCAAATAAAACTTAATACACTATATTTACATATGGATATTTTTTCATCATTAGTATGAATAGAGTGCAAATCATCGATCAGAAGAAAAAAATCCTCGATTTTAATCGATATAAATAATAAACTACTCTCATGTAATCGAAGTCCCTGACATTCTATTATGTCTTAGCGTATCGGTACATGATATTTTATATCTTTTCTTTTATGAATGACAGTAACATCGATGTAGAAATCATGTCCGCCTTAGTCTTCATTGATGTTTTTGAATCGGAATTGCAAATATAGATTAGAATTATTTTCAATTTCAGATATTGAATTTGTTAAAGTTTTTCCAATTATTTTAATAATTAATGAACTAGTTTCATTGATATAGAATGCATGGTGTCTTTAGAGAGATTTTCTATAGAGAATGGATCTCCTGTTGCTAACGATGCCTACTTTCGATCGATGACAATCGCTTTATAGTATTTGTAATCTTCAAGGTCAAATAGAAAACAAGTGCATATTTGCCAGAAAAATCGATATTGACAGCAATGAATAAGAAGATAGCCGGAGGTTTGATCTTTCATTAGTGTGGCATGATATTTTATTTGACACTTCTTTCTTTGACACAATATCTGTCATCATCTGCTTGAAAAATATGTTGTTTTCAGAGAAAAAGATGCTTAATGTTCTTTGTCACGGTTCTGATTACAATTTTTCATCTTGTACTTAAGAAAAGTCGAAGAACCCTCACGATTGTGAATGTCTTTAGTGGTCTAATTGTCTGAAAATTTAAAACAATAGCAGATACATTTCTTTTCTTGTTTAAAAGAATGTTTTGTATTAATCTAGAAACGAACAAGTCTATTTATAGATAGTTATTATTTGAGAGTTGTTAGAAATGTTGACTTTACCATTGATTTTCTGCATAATAAATTGTATAAGGCGATAAATGAAGATCTAGTCTTGATTTGCTCTTTAGAATAAAACACAAAAGGAATATGTCAAATGAGGAACTATGATGTCGTTAAGATTACTAATTGACCTATCAATGACCTTGCTGATCGAAGGTCTGCTAAAAAATGCCATGATAAAGATCAGAAAAATGTTGCAGGAATTCTCTAATCTAATTCTGATACATTATGAGAGCCTCGTTCTATTTAAATGCAAGGCAACAAGGATGAATACTTTTCTGCGAAAGATTGATAAACGTTTTAAAAATATCTTTACCTTCCATTTAAGAAATCATAGCGGTCTCAATCTAATTCAGTGAGAATATTTTCGATCATTGCTAAAAATCATGTCTACATTGCCCTGATATCATTTCTTTGAATAATAACAACATGTCACCATAATAAAAATTTACATTTGTGATGACAGTTTCTCAAAGTGTACCGTTGTAGAACAGAGTTACCCATAGATTTTCTCAGATTCAACGATATTTTTAGTCTTGTAAATAATATTAATGGCAATAATTATTGCATTGCATCAGTATGCTAGAATTATTCATTGCTCATGGAATGAGTTTCTGTGAACTCAGCATTGTAACAAATTCTCATATGACATACGAAGTATAAATAAGGTGATAGAATTCGTATATGTATTTTGTTAAAAACAAAGATATGTAATTATAACAGAAAAAGAAACAACAGATAGCAATCGATTCTTCGAAAAAGCTTGAATACATCATCGAATGAAAAATCAAGGAGAGCACTTAGTTGATGTTCAGCTCAAACATTTGCTACTTGAAAAAACTAATTTTGTCACACGATATTCTATGATAATAATGTGATGGATAAACAAATGATTTTGATAACGAATAAGAATCAGACAAAGACATTATCCGTGGCAAGTTATCAACTCTAATTGCATGTTTTTATTTGTTGCAAATTCATGTCACATGTTACTATGCAAGCTTTGGCTTATCATATCTTAGCGACAATTGCATCTTTGTAAATGTACAAAAGCATAAAGAAGATTGATTCTATTTCAAGAATCAGTATTATTCTTTATAAGTAGAGAGGCGTTTTAATCTTGAAAAATAATCTGTTGATTACTCAGTAGAGTTTCATTTCATTATTGTTTGTTTATTCGGTATTTTGAAAAATAAATGTGTGCAAACTACTTCAACACACTTGAACATGTTCATCGAAAGTCTGGTAATCAACCGCCTAGATTTTAGTACTTTCATGGATTCCTACGATCCAATGAATGTTAAACAAATTGGTAATTGAATCATAGTCGACGATCTTTCGGTAACGATTGAACTTCACATATCTTAAAATTTTCTGCCCGGGTGCGTATCCAGCAGTAGTACAACGCCATCTTTCGTTCATGTTATATGATTAGGTAAACTATAAGTTTTCCATTGATTATTATTTTCAAAATCTTCGAAGAAAAATCAGTGGCATCTATTTTACATATTTGAATTTTAGAAAACATTGAAAATCTTATTCAAGCATCGACAATTCTAATTTAATTTTTCTCGAATAAGAAAATTTAAAATAACATCGACTCCTGCACATCATATCAACGAATCATATTTCATTTTCAGAAAGACAAAGCAGAAAAATTTCATATTTCATTAATTCTAAACTAGCCATCAAGTTAATTTATCTACCAATTAGAATATAAACAAATGTGTGATTTTCTAGTACATCGAACTCATTTATATAAACCCCGTCTTTCATCAATATTAAGTTTAGCACATCATCAAAGTTCAACATCAAATCATTTACTAGCCGTTCTTCGTTCTGATCATTCAGTCGAATTATGGAATACTCATGATTCATTTACGCTTGAACGTACAATTCAACCACGTAATGCAGCACATTCACCAGAACTTGTCATCTGGCTTGAAAAATATTTAATAACTGCTAGTCTTGATGGACAATTGATCGCATATGATCCAGTAACGTTTGCAATTTTAACATCATGTCATGCCGCTGGTGGAGCTATTTGGAGTATAACCAAACATGAAGCTACTAGACGGATCGCTGTTGGAACAGAAACTGGACACGTCAATATCTATCAACTTGATGAAGTAAAAACGAACATTCATTAGGAAATGAGTACAGTTACTGAAAAGAAAATTTATTTTCATTTAAGGATGCCAGTCAATTTTCATTAGCTACGTCTGTTTGTAAACAAGCTGCACGTATTGTTTCCTTAGCGTGGCATACAACTGATGATGATTTTCTTGTTGCGGGAAGTATCAACCGAATATATATATGTTCAACAAAACAAAATCGTGCTATTCAGCAAATCAATGTCGGAAAAATATCATCAACATCGAATAGACGAGGACAAAAAGATACAATTATTTGGTGTTTAGCTGTTACTGATGATTACACTGTTTTCAGTGGAGACTCATCAGGCCGTACATGTGTTTGGGATGCTGTCTATGGTACCTTAATTCGGTATGTAAAAATCCTGTTTTATTTAGATTTATAAATTGGCCGTCGTTGATAGAATATGATAGTAGTCGATTCATGCAAGAAAAAAACACACTATCTTCTCTAGCGATTGATATAGTACACAGGAGTTACGTACACGGTTGTGTCTTGACACAAGAAAATGATTAATATATATGATATTATATTATTTCTTCTAGTTGATACTGATTGATGACTTTTCTTATGTTCGCCATTTCCTATGATAAGTGTTCAGGCATATTCTCTATCCTCGAGGAAATAATCACTAATAGGTCAATCACTTGCTCTAGTTTCCGTCTTCTCTGCAATATACAATAACGGAAAAAATAATATTTCTATTAACTATCGTACAGAACAGCGACATCAAGCTACCAGATAAAATAAGCTCTCCATTGAATTGCATCAATGTTTTTCGAATAAGCCTATAACATGGAATACTGTGTTAGCGATAATTTGAACTTCTACTTATCGTTCCTACAACTATAAGATCAGAAGTTTCTTTTGATTGCGTAGGATAATTTTTGTTCCTTTACTCTAATAATTCATTTAAGCAACATGTCACGGGAACTGATTGCCATTGCTTTCTGTCTATTCTGTAATGTCATTGCTCATCATAGAGCCTAGTATCTGATTTGTCTTCTATGCGATGTATAGAACATACATCATTCACTTGACAAAATTTATTATTATACATAGAATCAACTAATTCATATGAACTACTTTGAGTACAATGAAGATAACTAAGGATCACACACTGGAATGAAATTCGCCTACAAGAACTGTTCTAATTTTAGTATACATATTCCTTTTAATATTGATCGTTATAAAATTCATAAGAGAAATCTATCGAAAGACATATATCAGTCGTTGAGTCTTCTGCAGTAGTCTACATGTGTATGTAAACTCGATGGTTTTCATTGATTTCAACAGCCGAATCATCATGATCATGTTTCTTTATTACTTTCACATAGATCATTTCAAACACATCGTGCTGATGTTCTGTGCATGACATTATCATCGGATGAACAAACATTATTTTGCTCAGGTGTTGATTCAGTTATTGTTCGTATTGAACTTGTATCACCGAAATCTACATCAACAGTACCAACAAATGATGCAACTAAACAATGGATAAAAACCATATCCATACATTCTCATACGCATGACGTACGTTCATTAGCATTAATACCATCACGTTTTGCAACGACGCGTAAAAAAGAAAATAATCTAAGTAATAAATTAATGTTAATATCAGGTGGTCTTGATGCACGTTTACTTGTCCATGATATAATACGTGATAATTCGAAACCCCCTGTTCTATGGCGAAAATGTTTTAATTTTGCACAACATCAAAATAAAATTCATCAAAAGGGAAACTATTTTCTGTTTACATATCGAGATTATATTGAATTATGGTCAATGGGAAAAGAAGGTGGTACAAACGAAAATGGTGAAGATGTACTTGAACGTGCACCAAGAAATCTGGTTCAAATAAAAACAAAACATCAAGCAAGAATTGATACTCTTGCTATGACAATCAAGAAAATAAAAGATGAAGAACAAATCATTGTGGCTGTGGGTGACACTCTCGGTCTTCATGTTTATGTTATTCAAGGTATTTGAAGAAAACATTTTTTTTAACTATAGCTATCAACATTTTTTACATCGACCTGGCTCAGTGTCCCTTACTTCATAGTAAAAACACTGCGAATATTGTAGAATATGTCGAAAACTTTCTTGAAATCGATGTAGTAACAATACGCTACTAATAATGATAAAAAATACGTATAGAACTTGAATTAATGATACGTTATAATATATAACTGTTCCATAGGCATCATATGATTAGTTTTCAAAAAACTCAAACTGATTGAAACAACCAGTATATTCGATACAATGAGCTTCTCCCTACTTGCATAGCGTTTTCATTTATTCTCATTACTTCCTACTAAATCTTTTACACAATGATTTCGCATAAAATACCCTTGTAGCTTGTATGGCTTGAAACTTCATGCATTTTTTATTATCATTTTATCATCTATCTTCTCATTGAGACTAAGTTTTAGCTCTCATACATCTTTCGAATTTGTTTCGCTCAGTCGTACAGAACTGTCTATTACAAATTAAATTCTTTCTATGAATTGTGTAATGACAACAAGAATTTTCATGTTTTCAAGTTGTTCTGTAAAAACATTACATTAGTGAGGTTTCGCTAGTCTAACATTCAAATCATCCTCACTTTCATCGATCGGATCAACTGAGCATCATTCTTATAGACACTAGAACAAATGCAGTTGAAAAATCGTCATTTTGGAATCGTACAGTATTTTGCTCAGAATTTCTAAGAAGTACTTTCGTTATGAATATTTAAGTTTCAATTGTTGAGCATCAAAAAAAAAATATTATGAAAATTCTGAAGTAATCAAAATTTCTGAGATAACTTGTTCTATCTATCATCAGAAAATCAATAAAGACGATGATACGGATCATCATTTATGACAGTACGTTCAAATCAACTGTAGATATTTTGAAAATATTCGTCGAGCCTGTCGGTTAGCTACTGTCTAGAAAATAGAAAATTGCTAGTGATCATTAATCTTGTTATGTACGCTTAGAATATGCCTGAATGAAAAATAAAACTACAATATTGATTCATGTTGATTGCTATTGTTTGAGGAAATTTAATACTTATGAGAATGCAAACTTGTAGTACGAAATATTGAAGAGCTAATTATAGAAAGCTTAGGAAGTTTATGTTCTCTTTGAACAGCCATTTCACGTAGTACATACATTGATTTGAATAATTAGAATAATCCTAAATTAATAAAAAACGAATAGAACAATCGAACGTGATGAGATGACATCGAATGATTCGCGTATCTGCTAAACTTAATGTATCTTTCTGAAGTAGAAAAATCAATATGATACGAAATTTTTCTTACAATTGATATCATTCTAGGTCTTGATCCTCAATCTCAATTGAATGTAACACCATCAAAAACATATACTGATGAACAAAACGGCGATCAGTCATTTTCTTCGATAACAAATATAATTCAATTACGTTTTAATTCATCATCATTATTTGCTTTAACATCTCGTAGTCAATTGTACTGTTTTTCATATTCACCATTCAAACTGAACCATGTTATATCATGTTTATCATCGACATTACGTTTTGAAGTGTCATCAAAGTATATAGCTACTGCAGATCGTTATGGACATGTTACTATTTATTCAACTTCAACATATAATTTATTAACACAATTACCACAACAAACATATCAATGTGCAGCTATGTCATTTTGTAATGATCGTCTTGCATGTGCATACGCAAATCGTTCATTAGTTGAATATGATATACAGCAAAATGAATATTCAGATTGGACACGAAAACATTTAGTACGTATGCCAATACAATGGTTTTCAGAACGAAGTCCAATCATAAGTTTATTCTATGATAAAAAAGACAAACTATTTGTTATTGATTCAAGTTATTTAAGTATAATTGAACGTGGTAAAAAAATGCCTGGAACATATACGAAAATCTTTAATAATACGAATCAAAGCAATTCACCAATACACGTTTGTAAACAATTCAAATATCTTTTACATGTAACACTCTTATCGTCAACACAATTATTTGTTGCGGAATTGTTACCGTCGACTGTTGAACAGTGTTTACCACCAGCATTAAAACGAAAGCGTTTTGGTACTTAATCAATAAAGTTGAAACGTCATTGCAGGGTTTTTGTTTTGTTATGTTGTTTTTTTTTCTAAATACATTGAGATATCAGTTTTGTTTGTTCTCATTGTTTTCTAGATCTAAAAATAAAATAATGGGTGGTGTTTCACAAAAAATGAGTGATACAGCTAAACACGTATCTCTTTCAGAATCATCAGGTTTACAGGCGGTTGCAGTACTCTCTGATCCGAATAATGGACAAGTATACGGACATGTTGATTTTGTACAAACTAATGATGGAACAGTAACTGTCAGCGGTGAAATTAAGAATATACCTAATGAACAGAAGCGTGGTTTTCATATACATGAATTTGGTGATACTACGAATGGATGTACCTCAGCCGGTAATGAATGATGTTAAGAATATCATTCAAGAAAAAGATTCTTGTCCTCAATTGAGTATTTTACTGGTACACCTTTCTTAGATATATGAATATTTTAGTGAGAAATGATTCATACTGTTCAAGCAAATCGAGAGGTTTTCATTGATGTGTTGTTAATCATACTTTCAACAAACTTCTACATAATGAAACTTATCATATTGATAGGTGGATTCTTAACGAGGTGTTGAAGATTATAGTGAAAGGATATCCACTGTTCAACTTAATGGAAAATATTCTATGAATGTCATTTCTATAGAAAGATAGATTAGTTTTATGTCTCGCATAATGGACCGCTTAGAACCTTCATGACCAAGAACGCGCAACTTATCGAGACTTCATACATCGTGCAACTCTATTAGTTATGAATGTCACGGATTGGTAGATCGGAAAGTTCATGGTTAAACTATTGCATGATTGCAAAAAAGTTAAGATCAACTTAAAGAGATCCATTGATACATATCGATAAATATTTCGAGAATGACGGAGAAAATGTACTACTAATACTCTATGCAATGGTGATCTCTTTTTGTCGTTTACTATCTTAAACCACTGAAACGTATCAAGTAGCCTTCAAACTTTTACATTATCCAGTTCAATACAATACAAAATAATAATTGTGTTCTTTTTTTCTAAATAATGATAGTTTTTCGTTGTAAACTATCTTACTCCAAGATCTTGAAGGCCAAAAAACATGTTTGTTTTTTGTTTTTTCTTAAATGATGTTAATTGAGGAATGTTGAATATAGTAACAGCGAATTATATTCATTTTCCTAGCAAGGAGAAAAAAGATCTTCACGTGAAAACGATAATATTGCTTGATAGAGAATTTTTTTATTCGGAGTTCATTAAAATTGAAAAGTTATAGATCTAGATGATGTGCTACTCCCGGTTGAGTTATAAGTGACTTGGTGCCTATTGAATATGGAGGAAACGAATTCATGGATCACGAAATTTACAAGGATCTAGAATATTTCAAGTGAATTCTTTTAATAAACAAGAAAATGATTGTAGACAGGCCCAAGTTTCAAGGTCGAGACCGTGCAACAGTAAATTTGATTCATTAGAACACACGATAATTTTTCTATGAATCCATACAATGTCTACTAAATAATTGGCTAGAAACGTTACGCAAATCATATTACTCAGCGCATTTCGACTTTATAATACAATTAGTGATTATTCATTTAATTCTTGTAAAGCTTTTGTTTAGGGGCTCATTATAATCCAGATAATCATGAACATGCTGGTCCACAAGATAAACTTCGTCACGTTGGAGATCTTGGTATTTAATTTATGTTTTCTTTTTGTATTAGCCATAATCTTCGTTGATCGATTCTAGGAAATATTATGGGTGGTGTGGACAACGTTGCCAAATTTAGTTTTACCGATTCAGTTATAAAATTGACGGGTCCCACGTCGATAATTGGACGTTCGATTGTTGTTCATGAGAAAGAAGATGATCTAGGTCGTGGTGGTACACCAGATTCAAAGAAAACTGGTAATGCTGGTGGTCGTGTGGCTTGTGGAGTTATTGGTTTAAAAAAGACTTGATCAGTTATTGTGTATTCTTCTTTCACTTTTCTTTTCTATTTTAAAAGAACATCATGTATTCAAGCCTGTATAGAGTTATTATTGTTTAATTTTTTTCAAGTCCTTTCTACCCTTTATTTGTAGATCTGAATAATGCCGCTTCGTTTTGCTGTCGTTTGTTCATCGAATCAAAATCGTAGTATGGAAGCACATAATTTTATGAGGTAATCGTATTGATCAGAAATATGCGGATATGCCCAATTTATTGAAAGTATTAACGTTCGACTGTTGTCGCGTCTAACGTGTACATATTTTATAGGTTCCGGAAATTTTACAGTTTGAATAATGACCATGAGAACCATCAATTTGAATTGAAAGAACGATTTTAATATTTCAACTGATGTTTACTGGAATCGTTTGAATAGTATATTTATTGAGATGAAAAGAATAAATAACTTTTCAATGATTTAGATGTGATTATGATATGAACTGCGTATCTGCTCTATAGGAGAGTGTGAGTTATTGCTTTTTTCTTTTTTTGATAGTTGCCTTCTCAATCAATACGGAAGCAAAATTGCTCGATAGATGTATTGAAGTTGCCGTCTAACATATTAATTTATACTTTTACATAGAATATTGAATGTTTCAAGCTGTTAGGAACAAAATATGTAGGTGAAAACCCATAGCAGATAAAAGAAAAAAAACTTGTAGTAAATACGTGAAGATTTAATTCTATTAGAGATAGAAGAATGCTTATATATAGTTTTAAATGTTTTCATTGATGCTATTTGTCAGAAGAAACAATCTGAAAAAAGAGAATTATTTAATGAAAGAATTTAGTCAACGAGAGAAGACAATAGTTTATTTCAATAAAATCGTATGTGAAGAAAACGTGCTGACTTCTACAATAGATATACTAGTGTTCTAGACTTATGATCCTAAGTATAAAACATAAGTATCAACTAATAATTCTACGGGATATTAGTACTTTATATGGACCAGTTCATTTGTCTAGAATTCAATGAAGCAATTGCTTCATTGAGATAGACGAACTGAGAGAAATAATCAAAGATATCTTTATGAGACGAGAGCATTACAATTAATCTTATTGTTTTGTTTGATGAAATCTTTCAGAAGTTTTAGATTCTTCAGAAGATCGTTTGCCTTTCTTCGCATGTCGCTTTGTTTATGACTAAAAGAAAAAATCAAGAAATTTACAAATCAGAATATAGAGTAATTTCTCATGAAATGCTACAAAATATTTGAAAGAATGCGTACTTTCTCAAGACAAATAATACATTGATGTAGACATGCTACCCTGTTATTCTGAATCATCTGTGACTTATGATTTCGTATTCAGAGTGCATTCTCTCACGATGAAATTTCTTTGGCGAACGTTTGATTAACATATAGATTGTACATGATTCAAAAGCGAATTCGATTCTATTTCGTAAGACTAAAGATATTTATTTTTTCATTTTTCTATTCCAAAGACATGATTACTAAGATATATTCCATTGACTTGCATAAAAATTTATCGAATTGTATATATATAAATAAAATAAAATAAAACATGATGATATTCTTTCAGTAAACGTGGCCTATTAGTGAAATCATACGGTTCAGGTCAGCAAGTTAAATTGCCTGGTTCATCACTTGATAAACCTAATGTATATACATTTGATACTCCGTACGAATTCATGTACAAAGATTTATACAATAAAGATGCTAATTTGTAAGTGACATTAGTTGCCTAGTGATTTCTTTATTTTCTTAAGAATTGAATTTTATTATGAATACAAGATATACACAAAATGGTGTTCTTCATATGCTTGATCGCAATCGTCGTATAAAAGAAAAACCCGAACGTTTTCAAGAGAGTCGAGAACGTTTCGATATTATATTTACTGTTGAAGAACGAATATTTGATCAAGTGATGGAAGGTAAAAATAAATAAAAATTAACGTTACACACTGGAAAAAGAAACATGTTACACTTTTTTTGTCGCTACCATAGATTTAGAAAATCGTGATAAACGTACGAATGAGATTGTTCATGTTATTAACATTGATGTTATTGATAATCCAGAAGATGCCACACTTGGTGCATTTATGCTATGCGAATTAGGACAAAAAGTAGAAATAAATATTTTTTTGTACTCATTTCACGTTCTCTTTTCCAGATGGAAGCTACTGCTGATTTAGATAATACAATTGATGAAATACTTACAGAATTTGAACTAAAAACGAAACGAACCATATTACATGCTGTTTCATTCTATTAGTTATATTTGTATGTGTGTGAATTTGAATGTTTGTTCAAAAAGAAAAAAGATCGATGTGACATTCATTACTGTTGTTTTTTGCAATATTCGCTTTTTGTTGTCTTTAGAAAAGAATAATCTGTTAAGACACAAGTCTTCTGTTTTTTTTATATTTCTATATACTTAAGAAAGACATGGCCGACGAAGTGTCACGACACACAACAGATAATGCTATGAATCAAAATAGTAGTACAGGTAGAGATTAGCGTCTTGTTTATATTGTTGCAATGAATTTATTTTATTTCGATAGAACCAAATCTTGATCGGTCAACTTCATTCAATGAAACAGTCATTATGGATACGTCCAATAAAGATCAACAAATCAATGTTGTTGATGATGCAACACTTCAAGCAGTACTTAGTTCTATGACAGAACCACAAGTGCATGACTTTCTCGAAGAACTTAATAAAACAGGCAAAGCATGTTAGTTAAAAACAAATATCAGAATTTTTGAACTAAAGATTTGTAAATTGCTAAATGATTCATGACGATTTCACTCATCTTTAGTATGCAAATATTATATGGAAATAAACGTGAAAACCTCGGAATTAAAAGTCCGAGAGTTATGTGTACTTCAAGAAGTGAATGAGACAAATCAGTCATTCTAGAATGTGCGCACGGAAGACGTATCCTGGAACACCTTTTTGGGAAACCCCATAACTAGTGGTCATCTGAGACATATCTAGGCATTTGGTTTCTGGATGCAGTTTTTGTGCATTTTCAGACCTTTTTCAGGCGATGTTTTGTTAGAAAGCTACGATTTGGTTGAAAACTAATATCAGATTCGCAATCAGCGTTAAAACTGAGTCGATTTATATACGTTGTGGATAATTCAGAGAAAAAGTTTTTTTTTTGAACAAATCACTGATTCCCCCCCCCCCCCCTCAGGGATTGTTTGGTAAATAATGACAATTTTTTCGATAACTCAGCCATTTCTTGCCGGATCCTTCTCATCTTCGAACTCCACGGAGATAATCATGAGACAGTTCTGTGCACAAAATTTCAGCCCAATCGAACGTATTTGTAAAGAGTTATCGTGTAAACAGTCGGCCGGACACACTGACCGACTTTAGAGTGTACTCACTTTTTTGAGTACACAAAAACAATTTGGCCTCTGTTTTTCTCTTTTATCACTACTATTAGTCACAGGGTTTTTATTTGAAAATTAGGATTATTAAGAAGAATATTTCACTATTATTATTTATGGATAGATAAAATTGGGAAAATTACATTTTTCCATGCATCAATGTGCGAAAGAGACATCAAATATCAATGAAAAAGAAGATTTATTTTGAGTTGTCTTTCATAAACAATGTTAGTCACAATCATAGAACCATCTGTTTCAATGATATTTGTACAAAAACGTAGTGACTACTTTTTTTTCCGAGTATACGCGTGTTTCATAACAGGTTAATCTCAAAGTTACTGAAAGAAATGTCGATCAGCGACGAGAGTAACTCAGAACGTAAGAATGAAAGTACACGAATGTGTCTTAAACATGAAGAATGAACGAATCATCAAGTATACGGAGTAATATTCATATCTTCGTTCTATCTAGATGAGAGGAAATCTAAGTTTAGTGAGAAGTCATACAAGCAAATATATATAGAAATTCTTTCTAAGCAAATTCTTCGAAATTTTCCCAACATTGCTTATGATAGTCTATGAGAATGAATCGGGTCGAAAAAACTTGAGAGAATCAGTTAGGTTTCACAACAGACACTCCGAATATATTATATGTGCCGCTATAGAAGTTGAGTTTTGAAGTTTCTGTTTATTGGTTAGCTATAGAAAAATATATAAATCGTTGTGAAGTTTGACAATATATATGGTGCTTTGTATTGAACTGATGTATAGAACTAGATAAACGCTTCATCTCATCAGAAATAGTTGTTCTATATTCGGGTTCGTTCTTGACAACTAAGTTTTCTCATAATGGGAATTTACGAGGTAAACTGAGTCGATGTGTTCACGTGATGAGAACTTTATCCACACAACTTGAAAATCAAATGTAATTCCATCTTTTTTATGATCAAATTTAGCCGAAGAATTTCTATTTTCCTTTAAACTAGGATTCTCTGTGATTCATGCATAGCAATGATACATTTGTAATTTGATGAAAAAGCCATAGATAAGCTTAAGCAAATGTTTCATTTCTTGAGTTTGATATTAACGTTGAATGAAACATACTCAGATGAAACGACTCAAGTATAATTTATCCCTGCCGAACAATTCCCAATGAGTGAAAACTAGATAACAACAGAACTGAAGAGATGTCACTGTCATTAAATTGATAAACACCCTTTCAAGAATAACGTCATAGATAACTTTCGTTTGAATTTCCTAGATTTACCTGGTATTGGTCAAACAATTGAGTTACTAACTCTTCCTGCTACTACAGAAGCATCCTCTACTATCAATAATCTACCAACAACACAAATATCTCAATCTCAACAATCAGCAGAAATTCTCCTTCAAGAATTAACATCACTTATTCAACAGCCACTTGCTGACATTGTACCGATTAGTATAGAACAAAAATTGATTGAACAATCTGCCGATATGAAATCAAGTAGTCATATGAGTACGTTAGGATCACGGCAATCTCGTACAGCTAATACATATGTTGGTACATCTGCGGTTGGTGGTAGTAGTCGACCAGGTACAGCAGTGAAATCAACAATAACCTTAAATACAGGAGCTACAGTTCGCAAACCTTTACAACAACAAAACATACATGATGATCGAATATTTTTCGGACGACCATCAACCATTGGAGAAGGGCAATACCATAATCGCACAGGACTCAAGTCAAACAAACAACAACAACAATCAATAGGATCATTTCATGGACAACAAAGACGTATAACGGCATCAAATACCACCGAGCATTTTCATCAATCTTCACAAAGACGAACACTATCTTGGTTTCAGTAAATAACTTTGGAAAAATTGAAGAAAACATTTATTTTTGTTTTCATAGAAATCGTTCTCGACGTCATTCTTCGGGTGATGATAATGATTCAGATCGTGATTCTTCTCCTCCATCATATTCCATGATTGGTAATGATAGTTCAGGTCCAACGCGTCGATCAACACGTGTGCCGAAACCAAAACAAGATGCTGATTTTGTTACTTTTCCATTGTTGGATCGCGATGAACATGGAAATCCAATACCACCAACACCATCATCAATGCCATTAAATAAAGGCGAAGATGACGAAGATGATATACCATATCGTTTAATGGATTATCCACGTCCACAACAACAATCTCAAGGTTTAGGTGAAGGTTCATCACAATCAATATCAGTTGGACCTGGACGAAAACCTCGTACTGTGGCTGAAATGCGGGCAGCGACAATTGCAAATAAGAAACAACCACCGCGTTGGCCCGATGATGAACTATATCATGTTAAATCTTTTATGCCACTTATTATACCACAACAAATAACAAATCCCTCAACAGTGAGAAATAAAATGACGATGTGTAAACCTTTGGTATCCGAACGAGAGGTTGAAGCTAAACCAACACGATTTACAATAGCTACGCAAACAGGTTTTATCGTTTGATTTAAAATTGTACATATTTATTTAAAATATTTTTCACTTATAGAAATGGAACATATGATTCCCGATGTACCTCTACTTGCATTACCTGTACCAATTTATCTCCCATCACCGTCACCAAGCTACCGACTATTCAAACCGAAAGCAGTACCGATACCAGTACCTGTTTTTGTACCAATTATGATACCAGTATCAAAAAAAGTTTACAAAAATATTCGGCAGTATCTTCAAGTAAGAACTCAAATTGTTAGTCAAAATATTCGCGACATTCATCACACTGAATGTAGACGCAGTTGCATTTGTCAATGAACTGGGAAACTCTTACATGTCTATCTACCTTTGTGACAAATTTCTTTATCTATCTTTTACATTATCATCAAGACCAACATTAAGAAATTGAATACTCATTCACTGCTGCCAAATCTTGTTGACATACCAATCTATCAATAGTAACCAGACTAAACCGTGACAGAAGAAAACTTTGTCTAGCAATAGTAATGTTTACAATTTCTCTGTGAATGTGAAACAATGTCCTTCCCAGCTTTCAGTTCAAGTAAAATTGTATCCCTCGTGTAGAATTCTTTCCTATGATTGTCACAATATACGAAGAAGTTGCAACTTCGATAACTGTACCGAACATGTCATAGAAAGGAGTACGACTATAAAATTGTCAACCATAAGTGTACTTCAATAGTTTTGTTCAATTGAATTTCAATATTTAACTAATACTTATGTCAGCAGATAGTTTTTAAAATGCAAACAAATGAACTTAAATTAAATAAACAGATGAATGGACTTGAATTGTCAATAATTTTAGACCCAAAGAGACCTTTTACCGGATGATCCATTTGAAGCAGCTCTTGTTATGCATGCTGAAAGTCTTGTACGAGCTGAAAACCAACCACAACAAACATTAACAAGTCACGATAATGAATCAACGATGATGATGGACATATCTCGTCAAGGTTCATTTTATTTCATGTATATTTTGTTTTATTGAAGTGATTTAATTTCAATTATTGATCAGATTCTTATTTAACATCGTTACAAACGATTGAAAATTTGCCTGAACTTGATCTCGAAGCACATTATATTGATCCTCTAACATCCAATGATCCTGAAGTTCACAAAGTATTACATTGAATATTGCTTTTCAATAGAAAATTTTTCTTCTATTAGCTTCTTCGAATGTTACCCGATGCAAATGATCGTCTAAAATGGACTTACGGTGTTGAAGCATTTCAGCAATGGTGTCTACAACGTAATCGATCAGTTATGCATCCATCAGAAACAACTACATCAGACGGTAGTCCACTTTATCGAACATCATACTTCATACTTTGCTTTTTACAATTCAATATTATTTTAGATGAAGCAATACGTAAACAATATCAAGTTAACTCTGATTTACTTTCATATACAAATGGCGATGAATTACAACACGTTATGGATGTATTCATACGTGAAGTTCGTCGTCCAACTGGCCATCAATATTTAGCGGAAAGTATCTATTATCTTTGTCTAGGTATGTTTCAAAATCATTAATGATTATCATTATCTAAAGCAGCGAACTCTCCTTTCTTCATATTCTGAAACTTTTGAGTACATTAAATTTCGACTAATGCAAATTTTAATTAAAAGAAATCACATCAAAGATTTTCTAACGATATATTTACCATTATTAAACCCTGAATGTATCCATGTAAATATTTCTAGATATCACCACTAGCATGATAGATGATCACAATCATGTATTTTTCTTTTCATCATATTCCCTAATGTAATAATTAGTTGATATCTTTAAATTTCGTATAAATTAATATTCTATCGTCATGTTCTGATTTGCATTATGAAAAATATCTTTTACAATCTTATGTTTTGCCTTTATTTCTAAAATAACTCTAGGTATACAATTTTATTTAAATTTAAATAATCGTCAAATCGATTTATTTGACCCTCGTTATGTTGAATTTAATTCAACATTAAATAAAATTCTTCTCAATTATATACAACGTGTTTTAGTCGACTGTAAGTTAAATCAGATTAGAATAAAGAAAATGTTCATATTTGAATTCATCATAGCTAATACATGTATATCATTGATAAATGAAGATTTACTGTACGATGTACAACAATTTGGCACATTAACACCATGGTCTTTATTAACAACATTAATTTATTCGAATACAAAGTATTTTAATTTAAAAACTCTCGAATCACATCTAACGGTATCATTTGCAAACTTTGGCAAATATGCTCAATGGGTACGTCTATCAACAAGTGCACCACAAGGACAACAAATGAATTATTTAAGATTTTATGCTCATAATCCTGGTAAATCATATTGTTTTTTTTTATTGAAAAGAGAAACATTCGTTCTTGTAAAAAACGATCTAGTAAAAGTACCTAATAAAATGAATGGGTACTATTTTCCCTAAATTGAAATCCCTAAACTGATCCCTAAAAAATCCCTATTTTAAAAATTCATTTTGACGTTGGGTCTGGCCGAAATTAACGTCAAAATGAATTTTTAAAATAGGAATTTTTTAGGGATCGATTTAGGGATTTCTATTTAGGGAAAATGCTACCCTACCAATAAAATGGATACAAAGTTCAAATTCCTCTTCTTCCTACACTATACCATAGTCTGCCAGAGATAATTAAAAAAATATACTAATTGCGATACATCGGATGAAAGGATTTTTTTCGATTGGCACAAACGATCACCATTGTATTTTATATTTAAATGTCATAGATATTTCTCTAAACATTTCTTTTTCTTTTTTCAACCAAGATTTAAAGTCATTAGCTAATTCACCAACGGTCTATGAAATAACTGAACAAATCAACGATACTGTACGATGTCCAATAAAACAGTTTGATTTCTATATTTCAAAATGGTGAGTTTGACATCTTTTTAAATATGGCTGTGACACTATTTGTTTAATTGGACCAATTTGTTTTTTTCTTAGTCCGGAGCAGATGCGTGGTACAGCTGATGTTTTCTATTTACATCCAATAACAGGACAACATGTTGACAACTCTGTTTGGTTTTCTAATCAATCATTGTCAGCAACAATAATTGATCAAATACTTAATCGCCTTAAACTACTACCTGATTATTATCATCATACGAAACCTGTAGAAACTAATTCTTTATCAACAAGTAATAGCGTTACAACATTACAATCAATAGCATCATCAACAAGTCTCAGTTAATTATTAGCTCAGTTATTTTTGTTTTGTTTTGAGTCGCTCATTGTTGAGAGCAATTGCTCATATTTGTACAGATGATCTTTCTTGTTTTTTCCTACCTGTCTGCTAAAAGTGTTACACTGTGTATGTGTGTGCGCGTTTTTTTTTGTATTATTTGTGTTACTGATAAATGAAGGAAGAAAAGGCCGCTAAGCATATATATACGTGCAAGAGAAAATAATTTTTCTAGTTATGCAAATTCAGTGTAAAAACTTTTCTTTCAAAGAAAGACAATAGGATTTTCATCGAGAAAATAGAAGCATCTATCATTCGACGAAGACGATTGACTAATCTATTACTTTTTTTATTACTTGAATAAGAATCCGACATGTCAAACGTATCATTACAACAACAAAAAATATTCTTTCATGTTAAAATGAACAAGTCTGAAGAGAATTCCATCTAAAGTTGTTAATAGAAAAAAATATTATTCAAGCAGTTGAACTTTCTCAACTGCCATTCGTCGATTGCAAGAGGGTACTTTCGGAAAAAACCTCAACTGATTTCAGATACCAATGTACGTTGATTCGTGGGACAATGTGATATCGATGAATCACTTGAGCGTTAGTGTTCGTGAGTAACGCCTACGGTTTCATTTCTTACAATACAAAAGAATCCTTTCTAATATATTTATATGGGTTACTTGACACGGATACGTATTATTGAGTGCTTTCGTTTGAATTCGTGGTTTTTACCGTTGGAAAGGTTCATAGATTATATAAAAATGTCAACAGAGTGCGACTGATTTTACCTTTCTTATCAGTTTATAGTCATTTAAGAAAGTTTTAAGTCAATAACAGGATAGCATAAAGAAATTATCAACATGGCATTGCCATTTGAAAACTTTCCCATTAAAATATCTCATGGTCTTTGCCATGCTCGCCACGTCCAAATTCAAAAAGATTAGTCTTTCTTGATATATGAGACATCACAAATTGAATTATTTCAGAGAGTTTTCTGAGAAAATAGTGGTGGCTGAAATTAAATTGTCTCTCGAGGAAATCATAGATTTTTTAATGTGATTTTCAGGGTACGACGAAGAGCAAGAGTCGAATTAATGTGAAAGCATCCAAATGGAAATTTCGTGTCAAGACCTTTTCCATGGTAGACTCAGAGAGATTGAAAAAATTGTAATATAACTTTAACTCGAGAAGTACGGTGTAATCGAATAAACCTTGGAAGGGTTTTAATTTACAACATGAATCTTACTTATGGACAAAATATGAATTCTAATAGCAAGCATCAAGTGTTGTATAGAAGTGTTTTATTGTTAGAAAAAGACGAAATCCTACAGCGAATGTGTAGCTATAGACTTTTAAGATCGTGATAGGATTTCAGTAAATTTGTCACTAGTTCCGAATCAACATTCGTTTAAAAAATCCAGAAATTTTAGACAAAAAAAAGATAAATATTATGAGAGGACAATTATTTTCTTGTCTGTCTATCTATATAGCCCTATCTTATCTATAGTACTACTCAGACCGTGAAATATATCATGCATAGTAATATTCGACAAAAAAAGCGAAGAACCATATGGCTTCAGTGTCGATCATATTGAAATTGAACAGCTCTTCAACTTGTCCACGTAACTTTCTCCTTCAGACATTAAGTATTTATGTCAAGATTCGAAATCAACGTTTATGGTACGTTGTAGAGCACACTTGAAAGTATAAAAAAGACATTTTACTATTTGAAAAACTATTTCTTTGCATCTTTCATAATGTATATAAGCTTGAAGCACAAAATGCTACCTTATCTGTTACAATATTATTGGTTTACTTTGAAATTAGTCATACATCTTGATGTTTATAATGCTGAACTCCTTACTTTCACTTGTTTTGTCAAATGGACAAGTACTGTCTTTCTTTTAGTAAAATAATAAAATTCTATTCTTTCCTTCACATTGAGATCTTCTCGAAATACAACTTGACCAATTATGCTTTAACAGCGTTATACTGCTACCTAAGGCGTTTTATAAAAGTTCGACAGTTCAAACAATAGTATTCATTTCTATAGTGTGTATAGAGCAAGAAGAACTGCGTCAAATGTATCATCCATACACGATAACTGTTAGACTTATCTATATCTTATGTGTGCTTCTGTTCTCTTCTTTTTTTCCTTCTTTTTTCTCCATCCTTCCGTACACTCTTGATTGCCTTTTGGCATGAAGATCCGGTTCAACAACGACGACTAGCAATTCGTCCAATGGTCATATCATACTTCTGTTTCAAGACATTCACCTTTGGTTCAAGATTCTACGATACCCGTCCTGATATTTAATCTTAGCACACATCTACAGATGTAAAACCAAGTGTTCTGTCAAGAAAAAGATATACTTCACCATTTACGTGATCAACTACAAATGCCTATGGTTATTATGCAAAATGGTCAACTGTTTCCATTGAATCAGAACCTTCCTTCTTCTTTACATGTTTTTCCGTACGCTCAGTTATTAAGGTCAACAAGCACTTATAATATAACTCATGGTCCCAGGTCGAAGATGTACGGCGGGAACCGGCCGGATCCAGTGTTATTCCCACGACTTCCGGAAGCGGGTTTCCGAAATCGGTTCCGGCTTCCGGTTCCGGCTTACTTCCCACC
>OENT01000469.1:0-110908 GCA_900239685.1 Rotaria macrura | reverse complement strand
CACGCAGAATCGAATGAAATAAAAGAAAGGCGTTGTTACTAAAAATCATGTTATGACCATTCTCGAGGTTCTCGTGCATTCTCTGTTAAGCAGGCAATGCACAGCAGACACACGCACTCAGTAGCCTGGTCGTTTTTTATCTGCAACTTCTACTGAAAAAAGTCAAAAGTTATTTTAATCGAATATAGTTTCAAGGGCGATGGACTCTTTTATCAAAGTACAATGTTCAAAAAGAAATACAGCTCTAATGGAGCTGTAATTTAAAATACACATATTTCAAAGAAGATGAAACATTCAATAAGTCCTACTCTATAGTTTCAACTGTATATAATGACAGAGACGATGAAGGAACTGTGAAAACTTTGACTTAAAACTTAACCTCACTATTTCCCTTGAAAATATATGTAAGCCCCGTAAAACTGTTCAGCAACAGTTGATAATTTACATAAATAACATGGATATATGTTTTGTCACGAAAAATAAGCTTGTCATACAGTTTATAATTTTTTAAAAATCTTAATCGAGATCTATTATTTAGTTTCCAAATAAAATGATGATAAACAATTGAACAATTACGACTAACACAAGCTGAATAAGGAAACTAGAAACGACGATACATGCACACAGAATATTTAGAAGTCTTCGTTTGTGATGAGAACTCACAACGTTGGTGGAATGACTGTGAAGAAAATTACTAATTTTCACGAGCAAATCTGTAGTCACTCAGTTTGTAAAATTAAACGACTATAAATGAAAATATTTCTTAGTCATATTGTTCAAGTATTACATGCTTCACTCAGTTTGGTGTACGTCATTAGTCGTTAATATGTTGAATTGACTTGGCATGTTAAACAACGGGAGAATAGCTTTACAAATTCTTAATTGATCAAATCACTTCTTGGCTAATTGCCATGAACACTATTGTCAAATGGGCCGTTGGCACACTAGTTTGGATCATAGATGTCCATGGTGGCAGCGGTACTTTTTAAAAATCACATCGCGGTAGCGGAGCGACAGATTTTCAGTCACGCTAAAAATCTCTAGACCCTATAAAAAGAATGAATCTACTATTTTTCTAAAGGATTTTTGCTATTTCTCATCTCTTTTTACATTATTTTTCATCAAACAGGAATTGTTGACTGTATATCATATATATTGCCTATTTTTTGTGAAAAAGTAGATTTTGTATAATTTTTAGCGCATTGGCAGCGGCTCTGTTTTTATACATGGCGCCATGGTACCGGCGCGGCAACAACCTTTTCTGAACCTTCGGGGGGGGGGGAGATAGCGACAGATTGTCACCCGCGATGGGCATCTATGGTTTGGATCCGCAAAACGATACAAACTTGAGGGCTGGCAAAGATCCAAAAAAAGTCCACTTTACAAAAAGTCCGTATACAAATAAGCGGATCTTTCTTATCGAACGAAACCATCACATGTATTTATAAGAAACATCATAAACTTTTCCTTTACAACAGCGGACCTTTTAGGTGACATTCCTACACGCTGAAGGACTTTTCTTTTAATCATCATATATATACATAGTATTGCCAGCGGACCTTTCTATTTCCTAGCGGACCTTTCTATTTTCCCAGCGGACCTTTCGTTGGACTTTTCATATCGACAATGGGACTTTTCTATTCGCTGAAGGACTTTTTGTCCTAGCTTCTCAATTGAGATACTTTTTAATTAAACATGTAGCTATTTAAATCTTCTTCTGTTATTTAAACTTTGTTTATGTATTCAGGGTGATTGATAGTTATTGAAAAAATAATCAGGTGTTTTCTTCATCTAGTTTTTTAATACTTTGTATAGCTATTAGTTTATTTTTTACTTCAATCCTACAGCTGTTGAACGGTCAACAGTCATTTAATGCTTCTCCTCACGCTACCAAAGAACAACTGTTTCGTGACTCATCGCACGTAATTATTTTCATTTGAAATGAACTATTAAGCAAGGAACAAATTTACTTCGTTTTGATACCAATGACCGAATCTCTTTTGGCACTTTCATTCCTAATAGAATTCCACTCGATTTCACAACCAAATCAGGTTACGAAAAAACACATTTTGAGAAGCGAATACGTTCGTTTTAGCTTTAGCAACTTGAGTAATAAGAAGCTCTTTCACGAAAGACCACATGCAATATTGTTCATAACAAATCACACAATAATAAGATGACTTAGTGTTACGGAAGTGAAATCTAGCTCGATACTACAAATACTCATAACAAATCATTCTTTTCACGGTGAATCAAACTCATGTTTTTTCTTCCTTGCTCTAAAGAAAGACATTCCTGAATATTAATGTGAATATCTATTTAAAGCACGTAATCTCCCTACACTTCTCTGAGCTTTAATACCAAATCACTTTCTTCCTAACAAACTAAACTCAGTTTTTCTCTTTCTCGCTTAACACAAACACATTAATCAATAATACGCTGCATATCTAGTACCCCTACGAAATCTACCTCAGTTCACTTTTTTCTTCCTACTTTCTATGTATTATCATTAGGCTTCAATAAAAAAATCTACAAATATGGGACAGCACCATGCAAGCAGCTGAAATAACCAGCCAATATTGTCATAGCTATTCAATCTTTCTTCATCGTTTGAGATGATTTAAACAGCTGTGCGAAAGAATATATAGCTATTGAAGATTTTGAATAGCTAAAGAATGCTTTAAATAGCTGAAGCTACTTAAATGGATACTCACTATGAAAACAACAGTAGAGAAGATTAGAAAGCTATAGAAACTAATAAATAGCTATAAAGAGCTTTAAATAGCTGTGGAGGATTTAAAATAGCTATAGCTATTGAAACAGATACTCACTATGAAAACAACGACACAGCAGATGAAACAGCTAGAGAGAGTTTAAATAGCTGTGGCTATTAAAATAGATGCTCACTGTGAAAGCAACAGTAGTGAAGATTAAATAGCAATAGAAACGAATAAATATCTATAGGCAGTTTTGAATAGCTGTGTAGGTTTTTGAATAACTACAGCTATTCAAGTAGATACTCAATCATAGATAAATAAAAGTGAAGATTAAATAGCTGTGCGGAACAATAAATAGCTATTGAAAGCTTTAAATAGTTTTGGAGGATTTTAAATAGCTATAGAAGTGTTTAAATTGATAGGAAGAAATTAAATAGCGGTTGTGTTTTCTACAGATATAGAGAAGAGTAAACATCAATAGAACGTTTAAGTAGTGAATCTTTGAAAATGCTTATCATCAGAAGAAAAAGTATATCTTTTGAGAGTGAAGCCTTTACGTTTAATGATGATATATATTTCTAATATTTCCAGTGGATCTTTCTGTTCCGTTACGGATCTTTCTATTTGCACAGTGGATCTTTCGTTGGAGTTTTCATAGTGACAACGGAATGTTTTTATGCGCTGAAGGACGTTTCGTTTTATGAGAAGATATGTTTTTAATATTTCGAGCAGACCAAGTCATTGAGTATATTTTGATTGAATACGGAGACCGTGACGCGACAAATCATCTCATCTTCATTGTGGAGTGATCGATTGGTTCGTTTTGAGTTCCTATGCACTCCATGCATTTAACGATTTCAACTCATTTGAACATTTGTGAAATATGTGTGCGGCATAATAGACTTATCTTGACTAGGATCGGTCTAAATCAGATATGTTTTTGAGAAAAGATGGAAGTAGAAGGTGTTTACCAAATGTGAAAGTATAAGCAATAGCCATGTTTCTATTTGTACAGCTATTAATTTTTTCAATATTGCACACTTCTTGAATCATGAAGAAACTAATTTTACTATTACTAGCATGAAAGCTTGATGAGGAAGGTTTCATCTCTCTGTAATGTCCAGTTGTCATTGATATTAGAGCTCAACATATAGAAATCAGGAAACCAATAGCATATTAGTGCATAATTTTATTTCGTTTAATGATTGTATGTTATATTGATTTTTAATCAACTTTCATTAGCTGAAGAAAATGCTATTACTCTTGGTTAATTTCTACAAAGATATTTCATCTTCTTTGCAGCTGTCTTTACTCTTACGATCTCATGTTGTTTCTACAATTTTAAAGATACTGAAGTGTCGAATTGTAGCCTACCATACTTTATCATATGCAAAACTGAGTGATGCTGTTGTATTCTGACGATGCTGAATCTCTCAAATGTGATTTATTTATTCATAGGAACGCATGTAAAAGTTTTCAATTTTAACGATATTTAATGGGGACGTAGAAAATATCTAGTGTTTATACGTTTCGATAAGACTAACTGATGAAGAATTTCCAATATTCTGTACGTCTGCTTTATTAACATCTATTCAAAACTAGAAAACCACGACATAAAATTATAGCGTTTTTCTGAAAACAACTTATTCTGTATGGAAAGAAATTATCAACATTAATTCGTTGTTCAATATTAAAAATAGACAAGGATCCATATTATGACATTCACAGTGAAGAATTGAATTCCAAATATCACTGAAAATTTTCTATCTTTGACAATTCATCAGATAATTTTTCTTTCTTAAAGTATCTATCTATAGTCATCGCATTTAAATATTCAAGTCGAAACTATAGACACTCCAATCTATAAGAATTCAACATGACAAGTCAAATGAAAAATAAAAATTGGATCATGGAATTTTTAGATTCTGAAGAGCTCTTATAAAACTTCTTATTGATTATGATCATTCATAATGAATAAGGGTGAATAATTATGTGTGCCTTATAGAATTCTATACAATTATGTATGTGAAAGAATCAGTTGGAGTGAAAGGAAAAGTCCCGCACAGAAGAGAAAAGTCCGCTGAAGAAAGAAAAGATCCGCTTGTAGTCTATTCATGTTTTGCCTTTCCTTTCGCTACTTATATATATATATATATCATTATGTATGATATTTCATGAGGTATGAAAGGTCCTACATTTAGTTATGGGACTTTTCGTAAAGTGGACATTTTTTCGATCTTTGCCATTGCTGACAAACTTCAGAAGAGACGAATCTATTTTTGGCGCTTCAGTTTCAATGGTCATTGATTTCATATAAAACTTCTATAAACAATGATTTCGAAAAGTATACATTCATTTTGACATGAATACGCGCCATGTGTACCGTTACTACAAAGATTGAAACAAAAATTTTATGCTGAACTTCACAAACCAATATATTTTACCTAGAAAAAATATCCGAGTGACTCTAGCTACAACTAAGACGCAACTGTTCTTTTTCAATATGTATTTTTTCTCTTATTGTATAGATGAACTGACGGAAGTTTTCATTTCCTTCTTAAATCTCTGCTGTTACCACTGAAATCACCTGCTACCTCGTGCATTGCATTTCGTCGTCTTTTACGCTTACTAGAATTTATCGCTAAAATTACCATGCTATTTTCGTTAAAGCTACTATAATTATCATAGTTAAGAGTGTTGATACTCGAAAATTATTTTATCGAATTTATCTTCAAACTTTTGCAAACAAATACATATCTACAGTATTAGATAAGAAAAACTCCCATGATTAAAAATCATTTGTATGCTCTAACATTCCATCTCATTTCTATCCAATCAAACCGAAGCATTGTCAAAGTGTAACAAGTTGTTTGTATATATTTCTAATCAAAGTATATGAGTTTTTTCATTCAATAGAAATCTTTTCCTTTAGAAGTATCAAAATAAAACGTAAAAACTCACATGCAGTTGTTCGAAATACAGGAAATCACGTTAAAAATCAGTGAAGAATTCGTATTGGACTTCTGCAAAGAATCCTCCACAAAGACGTCTTTCTCCAATGTTGTCTTTCGTCTTTCAGTCGAAACACAAGTGACATCTTACTCTTTCCATCAAATAGTATACATGTAAATGGTAACTCATGTGAATGGATTTCTAGTCCGATAAGAAAGAATGAAACAAATAATTGTCTAGGAGTATACGAATCTAGCAAGTGAACATCGTCATTTTTAAGTTGGTTCATTGATCAAAGATTATTATGGTTGAAAATTTTCAGATGAGTTTTTATTCTAACGAATATTATAAATTTTAACAGACGTTCAACGAAAAAAGATAGACAGTAGTGAAAGAGTGGACAAGCTTAGTACTTTGAAAATTTTTTTAAATTTGTTAAACCAAACTCTTTTCAACTAGAAACTTTGAAAACTATCTGTGATATCACCTAGGACAAGCCAATTAGTTGACATATCTGAAGTCGATTTTCGTCAAGAAAATGAAAATTAAGATAACACCATGAGGTGATAGCCCATCTTCTGCTCTTTTAGAATCACTATAGTTTATTTCCAAACACCATTCTTTGACCGAGATTTTTAGTGATCTTTGAGAGGTCCTCTATGGCAAAAACGAATGTTTTTTTAAAATTAGGTCTTTGATCTCTAATTACTGATTAATTAATTAAGCGCTCAGCGTGTGCAGAATTAAAAGTTACGTAGGACGAGTCAGGTCAGTTTCTTCAAAAACCGCGTGAAAATTGAGATAATTTAAAAAAACAGCAAAAAATTTTCGAAAAAATGTTCTTATGTTTCTCTCAAAATCATGTTTTTCCATTTTCCATTTTCCATCCTAGTTATTTGGCTTTCAACTATGTTTTTTCGGAAATTGATTTTTACCATTCGATAGAGCATGCAAAGACGCAGAGTACCTCGTGCTCCGATTTTTGAAAAAGCTTTCTTTTTAAGTCCAAAAAAGATCGCCTACAAAATTCACTTGCAGTTTTTTGGCCTTTTTTCAAGGACTTTGAGTTGTGGAAATGTTTTTGGGCATAAACAAAGCTTTTTCAAAAATCGGAGCACGAGATGCCCTGCGTCTTTGTATGCTTTATCGAATGGTAAAAACAATTTTTCGAAAAAACATAGTTGAAGGCAAAATAACTAGGATGGAAAATGGGTTATTTTTAACCAGTGTTCACCTTATAACTTCCTTAAACTTGCATATTTCGGGCTGAAATTTTTATCCTAGGCTAACCGCTCCAGTCCTAACATATCCGCAAAATTTAAGTCGATCGGGACTTTGTTTGACGAAAATCGACTTATGAGGGGGGGGGGAGGGGCCTTAATGAAAAATATACTACTAATTTTCAAGGATTCCATTAGAGAGTAGTCTCAGAAAATAATTAATTATCTTTGCCTACGGATTTGTAAATTTGCAAAAAATTTCAAAAGCTATAATAACTTTTGATTTTAGACAAAATCAGATCGTTTGTTTTGTTTGTTCTTACATTAAGAATTCAAATCTAGAATCATTTAACCAACTTTGGATCGCATGAGCTCCAACCTATATTACTTATGTGAGTACTATCAATGTTGTGACATCTGTATACAGTATAAATATGCATTCTGACTAGGAGTTTATCTCATCTTTCAGTTACGATACTAAACTGCAACAATTAGATTGAATCTTATTCTTTTATTGTTGATGCTTGTAGATTATCAATGCTAATACAGAAGCATACAATTGTATAGTTATCTTAAGAAAGAAGTACTTATTGTTAAGACTAACAGTATTTCTAATTCGAACAACTTTAGTGTCTAATTAGTAATGTATCATTGATGTTGAAGAAAAATAAAACTCATGTATATTAGAGAAACATGACAGCAAAAGAGAAATTTGATTATTTATTTCATTTACTGTAAATTTAACAAATTAAAATTTATCATAAACAAGATTATATCAATATTGACAAAGAGAAACGTCAAGAAGTTTTCAAAAGATCACTACAATATGTATTGTTTTTCGATTGAGCAATTTGAATAGGTATTAAATTATCATTATTTTTCTTTGTCAAAAGATTCTTTCTTAAATTACTAGGTAATAACGAAAGAACATTTTTAATCGTATCATTCGCTCTATCGTTTGATACATTTGCCAGAAGATGTAACATATTATTCTGATTCTTATCCATATGCTCAGCGAGATCTAAACGTTTTTTAAGAATTGCTTCGATTAACATCCATTGATTAAATTTAGCAGCAAGTAATAAAGGCGTTTCACCATCGCTATTCTTTCGGTCGAGTAAATCAGGTGATGTCGTCATGTCGATTACTTGTTCGATAAGTTTCAATGATAAATCAAAATGGCCATATCGAATAGAATCATTTAATGGCGGAGGATTCTGATCATATTTAGCAATCAGAAGACGTGTTCGACGAAATAATTTTGATGGATTACTCGTACGAACAAAGTCGACAAGAGCATCTTGTAATTGAACAAGATATTTATCGAATTTACTAATTTTATCTGAAATAGAAATACTATCCTATTATGAAGCGTGAAAAATTTCATATCATATATACCATCCTTGATAATACGACGATTTGATTCATTATATTTCTAAATAATGAAATCATAATATATTTCAATAAATAATAAAAAGTTTTTCGATTCTACCTCTTCAGTTGATAATCGATTCATTTGTTGAACAAGAGACTCTGAATGATCATATTCTGTTGGATCGAATATAAAATACCTTCGTTTATTATTCATATGACTAGTATTCATCGTGTCATATTGACAACGTGAACATAAATTTATTGTTGTTTTCATAGCTAAAATACTGCACAGTTAATAATATGTTGTACAAATATATTGAAATGATATACGTGTAAGATAGAGAAAATCGATCCGTGCGATTATGAGATCGTTTTGTCTGACAATGATTGGTACTGTAACATTTTGTTCGGCTACTAACATTTGACATGGTGGTGTTTGAAAGAAGATTGTTTTTGAATCAATAAATGATACTTTTATTCTATCTAGTCTTCCCATTGAACCATAATCAAAATATACATTAAATGCTATCACGAAAAGAAAACAAACATCCATGAATAGAAAATTTTGCAAAACGAAAATTGAAATAAAAAATAACATCAATGACAAACGTTAATTGTTCGTCGAGTAATAGAATAGCTTCGAAGTTATCATTAAAGATATTCTATTAATTCTGTGTAAATATTAATATCTCTTCAGAGAGATCAGGTTTTCGACTTGTTTGACTCTTGAAATACTCGAACCTTCTTAGTTGTATTTAAATATAAATATTGTGCTACTCTTTCGAACACTCGAAAAATATGTTTTTCGATCAATATTTATAAATTTTCTTTTTTAATATGAACAGGTTTTAAGTGAAGTTTTTATTTTCCTTTCAACTAAATTTACACACGTTATGATTTATTCATTGTTTCAAATACAAATATAAAATCTTTGTATGTATGTCAATAGTCTCATATGTCTTTACCAGAACGGAAATATTTTTCATAAAAACATTTCAATGAGTCATATTTAACAAGCTCTAAATTCTTTTCATGTGACATGTACATGAAATGGTTGTCTACATACATAGCTTAGTCTCGACACGAATTAGATTAATCCATAAGAGAAATTCCGTTGTACTATAGGATTAACTAGTGCATCTATAGATATTGTTTTCATTTACCTTTACGTTTATCAAGCTTAGCAATCGTCATTAATACCTCATCTCCACCACTCCAATCACCTTTTCTCGGTGCACATTTAACTGTATCACCATCAAATATATTTGTACAGTATGTCTCATTCACCAATAATTCTTTTAAACTTAAAGAATATTAATGTCAACGAAAACAAAAAGAAAACGCCTAACTGTCTCGTCGACTAGCTTCATCACACATTATTTGTGATGTTACTGATGTAGACGATATTGGTATTGGAAAAACATTGTTGTACAAACGTTCACTAATGGTAAATACAAGTTGAGATTTCCACAACTGATATGTTTCAATAAGTTGTTTAGCATCATGAGAATTCATAATACGTTGAATATCATTTTGATCTAGAAGATATTAACACAAAGATAATAATAATAATAATAGTTAAAATTAAAAAATATCTTGATATTTTCCTACTTGAATCGAATAAATGTAAAGATCCATATGTTCTTAATTCATGTTGAATCATTTTTTTTCGACTTATACGAAAACTAAAATCGTACATTAGTAAAAGATAGTTTTTCAATGATACGGATATACCTTTTATGTCCAATAAACATGTCTTCTTTCGTGATTGGAAAATAAAGTGAATTGTTATGTGAATCACGAAGAACATTATTTTCTTGTGTATCAATTGTATATGGATGTATACATATGACAGGTACCTTTTCAGATATAATCGTCACCAGTGTAACACGAATATAAAGATCTCGATTGTGATCACGCCATTTGAATGGAATCTAACAAAAAATGAATTGAATATTCATAATTAGACGATTTCAAGAAGTAATAACTTGAGGAAAAACAATTTTATAAAAGCATAGAAATTTCCAAAAATGGAATTCCCTGTATCCCGGATACGGCGAGGATATGGAAGATACGTATGAAATATATAAGATAAAATTCGATGGAGTCAGTAACATACACAATCCACACTACATTCCGCATCCGAAGAGTTCTCATGGATCCTCGTATAGGGGATACGGTGAAGATTCAGAGGGGAGGATACGGAAATCCGTCTTTCCCCCTGTGTATTTTTAACATCGACAATTAAAGAAAACGATGATTTGTCGCACTCCTATGTGAACTAAAATGTTGAAATAAAATATGAAGTATTTCGATCATAATATCCATTACGTTCGATCAAGTTCGAATTTAAAAAGAATTCCGAAGATTTTCAGTCTCAAGTTCATTAGGATGATTGTCTATGAACATTATTTTAAAGTCGATTGTAAAAAACTTGATTCGAATGTCATATATTCGTCTCTGATTTTATTGATAAGTTGAAAATGGCAATGTTTAAGAAGAAGTTTGTCAATGTTCCGTGTGACGATGTCGAACGTTGAAATAATAACTCCTATATTCAAATCAATAATAGATTCTAATTCATCATGTACAACAAAGCTTTGGCAACTATTTAAATAACCCAATAGATTTATTCAACTTCATATTTTTCATTGTTCTTACCATTCCAAACGTCTATTCTTGTTTACGATTCGTGATAATTTTGACCCTAACATTTATATTATTATCTTTCGTGCAGATAAGCACGAACTAAAAACAAAATTTCATACATAGCACACTCAAATATGTACATTCGATGTGTCTGATAAAAAAAAAACTATCTTTTTGTTTTTCACTGGCTAATAGATGCAAACATACATAAATTGCCTGTGAATAGAAACAACTTCGACATGACCTTTAATGATCTGCCTTTCCTTATTTGAATATTTCAACTTGAGGAAAAAAGCTATTAGTTCTACGATTGATACAACTAGCGTACGAATTATAACATACGTCCACAGTTGGATATTCATATCCACTATTGTCATCTTCAGTACGAATAAAACGTTGAGGTCGATGTTTACTCGGATCTGTTTCACTACAGTATCGTTCACGATAGAATGCTTTTGGTTGTGCTATAATTTGAAGCGTTTCAGAGTTTTGTGTCATTAGTGAAAAATTGATCATTTCATTTTTTGTTTCATTCATTCTTGGAGGATCGATTAGTGAATTGGGTGAAAACGTTGTTGACTGCACTGAAGCATCAGTATTACTGTTCTGCAATTGATGATATAAGCCAGATTTAGGGTTGGTACTATCTGAGAAGGAATATTGCAAAAGGATGTGTCAATTTTCGATTGCATTTCATATATAAATACGAACTTAAATCGAACGGCATTGATGAACCAATTTCGTCTAAAAAAGAATCTAGATTAAAACAATGTTGGTGGTCAACATTTAGATACGTTTGAAACCTACTGAGAACTTGATATGCGACATCAGACGATGGAGATAATAGATGTTCATCAGGATCTAATAGATCTAAAACGAATGCATGCTTCACGTTTTCTATTGTCTCTTACCGTAATTGATTGTATTTGCCATCGAGTTCATTATATAAATATATATATATATGTATGTTCGTAAATTTATTTATTTTTTCAAAAATAATCTATGATAATAACTATTGTGATAGACAAGAAGAGTTTCATTTCATCCTAGAAAAAGAATCAACTACTATCGAAAATAAAAGATGAATGGAAGCAGATACATTGATGCATGCCAATATAAACTACGCTGTCCAAAGATTCACATCGGAAGAACGAAAGAGAGAAGAGGCTTCGAGAGGCACTAGTTAGACGCAAGAATAAAGCAAAAATAAAAATAAACTGTTAAATACTCATCCTATCGAACACGTAGGTTTAGACATTTAAAAAAAATCCTTATTTAACACATAAAAATAAATAACATTGTATTAGTCTTAAAAAAATGAAGTAAATTAAAATTAGAATTATTCAAGTGTATTTTCTCTATTTTAAACAGGTTTCAGTATTTTGGTTTTCACGAGGTTAAAAGCACCGCATAAGTCACGTAAAGACAAATGTTTATGTATTGAAAATTTATAAAACTTTATCAGGATTGAGAATATTCAATGGATCAAGTGCTTGCTTAATGGCTTTCATCGTTTGTATTCCTGCTGTTCCAAATTCTTCAACTAATAATGCTTTCTTTCCTATTCCTATGCCATGTTCACCAGTAACAGTACCATTCAGACGTAATGATTCTCTGCAAGTAGACATGAAGGAAATAATGAAAATAAATATCAATAATTAGACAAAACATACTTAGCTAACGATATACTATAATCATGAACCAATTCAATTTCTTTGGGATTCGTTGGATCGACGATAACAAATACGTGGAAATTTCCATCACCAACATGTCCAACAATCGGCCTATTGAAAGAAACTTGAAAATATCACGAAAAAACAAACAGTAACATTCTCAAATATAATACCCTAATAAATTCAATCGTTTCAATTCCTTTTTTGCAAATTCGACAATAGTTGGCAAAGCACTGATTGGAACACAAGCATCAGTACTATAGCCCTAAAAATAGAAATCAAACAAAAACAACATTCATTCATCTGACATTATCATGATTAAAGAAATTTAGAGACGCAATGGCTGCTTGCAAATCTAAAAGTGTTTTAGTTTAATGAAATATTCTACGAAATATTTCGAAGAATAATTCTTCAGACATTCTTGGAAAGAAAAAAACTAAGAAGTCAGCATTAAACTCAAACGATAAAAATAGATAACCATTCAAAGCAGAATATAAAGGCACGAACAATTATAAATTATGTATTGCCATTACATATA
This sequence comes from Rotaria macrura, assembly GCA_900239685.1. NCBI lineage: Eukaryota > Metazoa > Rotifera > Eurotatoria > Philodinida > Philodinidae > Rotaria > Rotaria macrura. Next base: position 97,785 of record OENT01000469.1, on the reverse strand, counting down.
GACATGGGAACATTCAACTTTCACATAAAAGAACAAATTTTCAAATACATATGACTCTTGCGCTGCAACTTTTTCCTGTATATTCATCTCTGTTGGTAAAACCTCTGATCCTATGTTCATCGAGCAAACAGACGAATTCAATCTTCCTACGGATGATTCGTAATAAATGAAGCTTGAATTCATTGAAACCTATCTAATCATACATACCTTTGAACCGGGTTTGAGAGCTTGAGCAGCATACCATGCATTATGTCTCGCCTTCCATAATTCTGCACGTTGATCAGCTTCGGTAGCGAAACTGAATTTCATACATTCATAGGATTTACAAATTTCCTCTATACATCAATATTATGCGTTCAGTATATTTGCCCTACTGAAAATCTTTTACTTCTAACCTGCTATTTGTCCTTGCGCTTGGATATTACTCTTACTACCATGAAACTCGAGAAATAGCGTTGGAGCGACGTCGAGATTCATTTTCGAAAAACGATTACAAGCATCGACCATGTTCTCGTCGAGAAACTCTATTCGAGCGACGGGTAGACCACTTTGCATGATTGCAACTGTCGCGTTCACTGCACCCTGTAGATCTTTGAATGGAGTGACGGCCGAAAGAACCTACGGTTATCAATAGAAACGTAGCATCATTCTATGTTTCGATCTCAGTACAAATTGAATACGTACTGCTTCAGGTGTTGCGTGTAGTTTCAGCGTGGCTTCAGTAATTACACCTAGTGTACCTTCTTGACCAACGAATAGGTTAGTTAAATTGTAACCGGCCGATGTTTTTCGACTTCGTCCTTTGAGTCCAGCCGTTTTGATGATGGAACCATCGGCTAAAACAACTTCCAAGTTCATGACATTTTCACGCATGGTACCCTGGCGTGATTATTAACAAGTAGACAATGTTTCGAATACTCTATTCAACTTACATATCTAACAGCCATGGTTCCCGAGGCGCTTGTTGCGCACATACCACCAAGAGATGCATCTGCACCTGGATCTATTGGAAATTGAAGACCAGTATCACGAATATACGAATTCAATGCATTTCGAGTAACACCAGCTTGAACTGTGCAATCGAAATCTTCGGGATTCACTGATATCACTTTATTCATACGACTCAAATCTAAGCATAGGCCACCCTAAAATATAAGCCGAGCCTCATTCATGTCTAAGAAGAAGTACATTCAATATGAACCTGTGGAGCAGTAACACCACCTAAATAAATAAAAATCGTACTTCGTTATGAGCAGGCGTGTGTATGGTTTTACCTTCTAGACCAGTACCAGTACCGAACGGTATGACTGGAACACGTTTCGATGAGCAATATTTAAGAATTTTCGATACATGATCTGTACTTTGTGCAAAAACAACAACATCTGGTTGATGACCTCTATAAACGTAATCAATCAATGACGAGTTTTGCACCAATATTAAAAACATACGCATGATATGATTCATCGTGACTGTGCTGTTCTCGAATAGCTGCTGTTGTTGAGACATTATCGTTTCCCACAATGCCTTTCAGGTCAGTTACTAGAGCTTGTGACGATGCGTATCGTTTGGAAACCTTAAAAGGAAAATACCATGTTTGCGACAACTAGTTCGTTTAAGAATAGTATGTTGTATACCGAGTGTAAAGTGTTTGAAATAGGTAAAACTCGAGTTCTGAGAATATTCATCTTAAGAAGAATCTAAAATGAGATAAGATAGATGTAATAGAAGAAGATAATACAATGATCTAATAATAGAAGAGTGAACAGTAACTCTCTTGAAAAACAAACGTCACTAAATAGTGTATCAAGATAATGTGAGTATATGAAAATAAACGAAAGCACATATTATTACTGCCATTTTCTTTGTTCTTCATACGTGCAAAACAACTAGAAAGTTGTTTTTAAGTCTATAACTTTGCCAGGATTAAGAATATTGAATGGGTCAAGCGCTTGTTTGATAATTCTCATAGTATGAATTCCTTGTAATCCAAATTCATCAATCAATAAATTCTTTTTTCCCAGACCGATACCATGTTCGCCCGAGATTGTACCATTCATACGTAATGCTTGTCTAAGAATGCATAGAAATAGCAGAGCAATCAATCAGAAAGTTCTATACTTGGCTAGAATAGTAGTGAATTCATGAACACGTTGGATTTCTTCGACATTTTTTGGATCAATAATTAATATGACATGAAAATTTCCATCGCCAACATGTCCTAAAATCAGCCTATAAAAGTTAAATGATAGAATAAATGAAAACAATTTATTTCTATTTTCATACCCTAATAGTTCCAAACGCTTTAATTCATATTTTGCAAATGATATTATATCGGGCAAAGCACTTATAGGAACACAAACATCAGTACTGTAACCCTAGAAATTTAAATTTATTAAACGATGCAGTATTTTATATAATCAGCAATCAACTATCTTTCTGCAATATGTATGAAACAAAAATATGTAAACTAGTTCATCTAGTGTCATGTGTTAAACGAATGGCCAACAGCATAAACTTCTGACTTTGTCAATTTTCAATTGTGAATAGCGCAAGCATTACAATCGATTCATCTAGTTTATGCCATGTAGTCATGATTTTAACAATTGTATCAACTCCTCATACTAACTTTCGAGCCTGGTTTGAGAGCATGTGCAGCATACCAAGCATTGTGTCTGGCTTTCCACAATTCATTTCGTCTGTCAATCTCAGTCGCAAAAGTAAATTTAAGACAATCGAATAATTTGCAAGTTTCTTCTATAAAACAAGAGACACAGATATTGCAGAAGACACATCGATATAAATGAAAAAGAAACTTTGTCTCTTAAAAATTTTTCCTATTGAAAAATCAAATAGATCGATACGAAACAAGACTCTTTCTATCATACCTGCTATTTGTCCTTGAGCTTGGATATTACTCTTACTACCATGAAACTCGAGAAATAGCGTTGGAGCGACGTCGAGATTCATTTTCGAAAAACGATTACAAGCATCGACCATGTTCTCGTCGAGAAACTCTATTCGAGCGACGGGTAGACCACTTTGCATGATTGCAACTGTCGCGTTCACTGCACCCTGTAGATCTTTGAATGGAGTGACGGCCGAAAGAACCTACGGTTATCAATAGAAACGTAGCATCATTCTATGTTTCGATCTCAGTACAAATTGAATACGTACTGCTTCAGGTGTTGCGTGTAGTTTCAGCGTGGCTTCAGTAATTACACCTAGTGTACCTTCTTGACCAACGAATAGGTTAGTTAAATTGTAACCGGCCGATGTTTTTCGACTTCGTCCTTTGAGTCCAGCCGTTTTGATGATGGAACCATCGGCTAAAACAACTTCCAAGTTCATGACATTTTCACGCATGGTACCCTGACGTAACCATAATGAATGATCGATCTTTCTGGATATTATTTATAAAGGACATTTAGTGTGAAAAAAAATCGTTGCCTTCTCTATCTTGTCTATTTTTTTATGAATTGTCTCATTGCTCTGATGATGCTAGAAGATGAGAAGAAATAAATTGAAAATGAAAAACATCTATCTTACATACATTGTAATCATCGTGTTAATTGCGTTTAGTCAAAACAGGGAACAAAACATAGTCTATGAATCAATTGGTAGTTTTTATAAATTGAAAAAATTCAACTGGACAGAAAATAGTAGCCACAAACAATTTTCAAAAATCTAAGTCAGTCAATATAATTGTTTGAGTAAATGCAGAGCTGCAGATGTCATGTAATCTTCAATTATTTCAGCTCTATATTCATATTCAGTTCATCGTCTACATACGTATGCTCTCCGAAACAACAACACGTCCCGTTGCTAAAATTTAGGGACCGGAAAACAAATCTGACGAATGAAAAGTTGATTCTGCACTATCAAGATTACAGTTGGTTGTAAAATTCAAAGATAATAATAGGGATCAGTCGTTTTGCCATTATTTATTATCAAGAAATATTGAAAATCAGCCAGTCTGTTAGTTGGATTAATTAAGAATATTGCTACATTTTTATTGGAATGGCCTTTTTAATCCTATTCTTTAATTGATGTTTAATGAAAACCTCGTCTATTTTCTTAAGTAAAGTTTCCATTCGAAAATTCAATAATATTAAGTTTGATTAAATCCTGTAAAGTATCGTCGAATTCGAATCAGTAATCAATTTCTTCGAAATTTCTACCTGGTTTCTATTTGAAGAAAAGATTATTGAAGGCTCGATTTCCGATTCATATAATTGGTCATAGACGTCAAATTTGAGGGACCCAGATAAAGCAGTCAAATTTATTCACAATGATGCTTTACATACATAAACAAGCTCAAATTTAAGAACTTCAACCAGGGGCATTGATTTGTTACATCCTGGAAAACATTGTGTATGTTTACATTCGCAGAAATTATCTACACAAAATAGCTTATTTATCACTGGATATATTCTTTTCAAAATTTTCTGTACATCCTTCGTGTATGATCTCAAATTGTCGAAGTTTACTCACATATCGCACAGCCATGGTTCCCGAGGCGCTTGTTGCGCACATACCACCAAGAGATGCATTTGCACCTGGATCTATTGGAAATTGAAGACCAGTATCACGAATATACGAATTCAATGCATTTCGAGTGACACCAGCTTGAACCGTGCAATCGAAATCTTCGGGATTCACTGATATCACTTTATTCATACGACTCATATCTAAGCATAGGCCACCCTAAAATATAAAACAAGCTTCATTCATATCTCAAAAGAAATGTATTGAAGGTTAACCAGTAGAGCAGTGACACCACCTAAATAAAGAATAGTCATACGTCATAGTGAACTACTTAGCAGGCATGAGTATGGTGTTACCTTCTACACCAGTACCAGTACCGAACGGTATGACTGGAACACGTTTCGATGAGCAATATTTAAGAATTTTCGATACATGATCTGTACTTTGTGCAAAAACAACAACATCTGGTTGATGACCTCTATAAACGTAATCAATCAATGACGAGTTTTGCACCAATATTTAAAGCATACGCATGATATGATTCATCGTGACTGTGCTGTTCTCGAATAGCTGCTGTTGTTGAGACATTATCGTTTCCCACGATATTTTTTAAATCGATTTCTAAAACTTTGGATGATCCGTAACGTTGAATAATCTAGCAAATAAATAGCATACTCAATCGATGAAAAGTGCTATGTCATGACAATAAAAAGCTACCTTGTGTGGAGAAAATATTTTTGCTCTTCTGATAATATTTATCATTGCGCCTACCTAGACAGCAGAACATAGAAAAATAAATTATATCGTTAACATGAAAGCAACGAATCAAGTGACAGATCAAAATAAACAAAAATAAAGACTATTCGAATTCATCGATTTACGATATTCTCTTTATTTTAGCCACAACATCGAATACTTTCCGCAGAGTAGAAACATTAAATTTAAATCAATTGATACCTTAAGTATCAGTATTTTATGCCATTTTGTTTTTCTTTTCTTGAAATTTCCGTAAAAATAGATCTCTAATATACCTTGTTTTTCAAGTTTTCACGTTGCCTTGCTAATAAATTTATATGTTAAACAAATCTACAAAATCACATTTAAGCTTCGTTTTTTGTCTTTTAATGTTTAATACAACATATATAAAAACAGAATAATTCTGACGATTATGTTGTCAGAAATTGATCAAATAGAAATTTTTTGTACAATCGAAGGATGTTCGACAAATCATTCTTTTCATTTTCTTAGATATATGAAAGACAGACACAAGCAAAAAACAAAAGAATATTATTAAAATTAAAGACACACACGAACACACACACACGTTATTGGATGAATGTTATACACAGACAAAAAAAAAGAAACTTGAAAAAACACCGGTGCAGGATAGGTCAATAGATGACATGTATAGTATATTTAAAATAGATTAGTTGTTTCCAGCACCAAATACTAGAGCTTGCTCTTCTCCGTTCAAATTTATTTGCAGTGTTCGTCGCACTAAAACACAACATTAATAGACAAACAGCATAACATCTGTGTTTGAAACAACATACATGATTGACGTTGCGTAGAGCGGGCGTTGCGACGTTGTTTCATTACGTCTTTTGATGTTGTCAATGCAGCATTTCTAACGAGAGTATCAAGTAATTCATCACTTGTATCGAATCCTTCGGCTTCACTAGTTTTAGCCAATTGTGTTGAGTTCAAATTTGACACAGATACTTTTTGTAAATTATTCGCTAAAATGATTGAAATTTTAGAAACCGATTGCTGTCGTTTTGTTGAAAAAAAAAGTAACAAAACTTTAAACAAGTATCAGATGAATGAAAGAACTACTTTTTCATTGGATCAATATTCACTCTGTTGTTGGTGAAACACATTTTTAGTGTTAATTGATTACTATACGTTTGTTCCTACTCATACGGTAGGTTTTGATTGGAAATATATCATTACAAATTCTGTCACAGATTGATCTTACTCTAGAATGATTTTTTTTTCAATTTTTCTGAATCATGCCCGTCATTTCATCTTTGAGAATCTTATAGGAAGCCTACTTTTATTATTTAGTACGTTTAATGAATGATCCGGTTTCTGACCCGATGAAATCCATGTCAAATTTTTCATCGATGAACTAAGATGACAACATTTGTATCGAAGTTTCTAGCTCCGAGAAAAATATAGTGTTTTATATATTAAAAAAAACTATTTCAAAGAAAATTACACGAGAGGATGACAACAATTCGATTACATTTCGGCTTAGCATTGAAATGTATTTTGAAAAAACAGAGATCTAATTCATATTGATAAAAAAAAAGAAACTTTTCTCTCGTTTGTGGCATACCATCACAGAAAGTTCAGCGATAACTGCTTGGTCTTCCCTAAAATTGTATTGTCAACAGAAAAATAGCAACACTCAAGTTTTCAGAATCCTAAAACCATCGTGTTAAGTGTCACGTTAAAGCTTATCTTTTAAATCTTAGCAGAATATTCAGTAGATAGAAAACTTGACTTGAACTAAATCCTTACCACTACAGAAAATCAGTAAAATTATCTTTATTGATGACTCTCTCTCTCTCCCTCTGCGCAAAGGTTGAAGTAAAAATTTGAAAAATCAATATTTCGATTACAACGATGTGAACAAAACAGTCATCGTAAAGAAATAGAATGATGTTAGTGATAAATGAAGAATAAGAATACTAGTCAAGATAATCATAGTTCAATTTAATTGCTATACAACGTATTGATTGTAATGTCTCTTTATCCTCAATTCAAGTTTAAACATACTCGGTGCTTTTTGTCGTAATCGATGACCAGGCATAGCTTGTCCGTCCTTTGATGTACCTCTTACGACAGCTGCCAGATCACTGAATATATTTGGTTGAGGACTTTTTGGATTTAACAATTGTTTTGAAGTCTTGTCTGAGGTACGAGACGATGATTTAGTAGCGTAGTTTTGTGAAATAGTTGACGAAGAATATCTATCTTTAATTGGTTGATAAGAAGAACTAGGTTCATCTGTATGAAAACCATTCAATATACCATCTTTAAGTGGATTGCCTTTTTCTGAAATGATCTACAATCAACAAACATCATCATGAACATATGTGAGAAAAAAAGAAAACCTTATCTCTAACCTCTGTTATTAATTTGCCTCTTGTGTCGTTTCGTTCGCTACGTTTTTGTTTTTTCTGCTTTTGTGTTGTTATACGTTCACGTGTTGTTCTATATTCGAGTGCGAATTCGCTAAGAATTTTACAAAATTGTGTTATCTTTGTTTCTTGTATGACACCAAACGGATAACCAAGCCAAAGAAGAAATTTTCGAAAACGATTCAACACACGATTATGTATAACTTTCAATAGACAGACACGTTCAGCACAGTCAGTAAGAAATTCTGCCAGTCTGAAATTAAATAACGAGCATATTTCAAGTTCGATTAAGAAAACAAACGAAAAAAGCAAGAAGCTAAGATGTATCTGTGAAGCAAAATTTTATCATTTTGTCGCTTTTTTTTTGTTGTGTGTTTGTAGAGAAAAGAAGCATAATTAAAATACATACGTGAGATAATAAACTTTACCATGCATTTTAACATCAACTCTGAAAATGATCTTCGATATATATCAAATTCTTAGAAAAGATCATTTCTTTCTCATATGAGCTTTTGAATTAAATATTCAAAATATGAAATTATCATATTTTATGAATGTTATAAGATATGACATTCACTGATAAATGAATGATGTACTTACTTGGTTTTAATTTGTAATGTTTCATGTTTACTAATAGCTCTTAAATGTTCAAATGCTGCACGGCAATCATTTTCAAGTTTGTTTAACTTTTGTTCAACTTCATCGAAATCAACCTGACATAAATCTTACTGATTTATATATACAATCAAGAAAATAGAAGATTGCTTCATTACTTTCGAACATCGTGTTATTTCACCAATTTCAGAATAGAAATCACTTGTATCCGGATATTTTTCAACAACGATATTACATACATGAAATAATAATGAATGCTTTTGTATAGTATCTTTAACTTCAGGAACCTTAGCAAGATAATCAAGTTGAAAGCCAATCGACTATAATATGAAGATTTAGATTAAATAAATTTTTACATTGAAGTATTTTCTTTTACTTCAGCTCCATTTAGAAAATTACCAACGGCAAGAAGAACTTCAAGTATACGTCGAAATGTTATATTCTCTTTCAAATGATTCATTCCATTTTTTAAATCCATTAATGGTTCGGCAATTTCCTATAGGACAAAGAAAAGGAATAGAATGAAAATTTTCAATCATTTGATTAAAAGTTTTTCATCGAACCAATTCATAATTATCGAAATCAAGTTTGAATAGCCATAATTTCAAACGAGCTTCTAATTCAACAACGGCTCCAATTGTTAATAGAAAATTTTCAGCATTTCCTAATGGTATATCACTGTTTGCCATTTGAGCTTCTATTATACGATTTTTTTCTTCTTCAGTTGGTAGCATTGTTAATAATTTCTAAATAGTTAGCCAAAAAACATTCAATACAATCTTATTGGACGCATATGACTGCAAATTTTGAATAGTAGTTTCAAAGAGTTTTATCTATATAAAATGTATTATATTTCATGTACTAACTGAAAAATATCTGCAATGTCCGTGTATTTCAACTCAGATTGAATCGAAACGATGCTTCCTAGTTCAACTTCAATGCGTATTTGCTTTCCTCAAATTATTGGTGCACGATCAGTTTCTGTTTTCTAAAAATGTTTTAGCTGTGTCTAATCCATTAAAATTACTTTTAAATAACTCACTTCAGCGAGAGCGGAAAATTGGATCCCGATATCCAATGTACTCCGAAGATTTCTAGCGGATACTCGTATCCGGGATGCAATGGGAATACATAGGATACCGTGATCTGCTTTCCCCCCATTGTATTAATCTCATTGTATACATCGTATATCATACGCATTTTATTGACTCCATCGAATTTTATATTAAATATTCCATATGTATCCTCGTTTTATCCTCCGTACCTAATTTGTATCCTGATCGTATCAGAGATTGATGAGATCCATTTTTCCAGTTGCTTTTCAGTCTCTACAAATTTACTGATCCGTATCTATGACGGTAGAGGGTTACTATTCTATTCTTCTATATTCCGTCGTATCTGATTTATTGTTCATAAATCCAAATCTATCAATGCTGTAGATAGATTGAGTGTGTTCAGCAGAGTTTTGACTTAAACAACAGTGAAACACGAGATCAACGGCTGCAAAAGTCAATAGGAAGAATCTTGAGAAGGTTAACTAAAGCAGAGACAAACATGGAACAAAGCGCATATATTTCCATGAATGATAATAAAAAGTTATCAAGCTCTGAGAAATGTCAGTTCATATCAAGACATACATCTTAATTGCTTCTAACAATACACTCTATCCCTATCATATAAATATTTGTAAAAACCAAAATGAATTCAAATATTGAAATGATAAAATTGTATACCATGCTATATTTCACTATGTGACACTTACGTAAGATTAAATTCTATCAAGTTTGATTCGATTCCAGAAAGTATGAAAATTCGAATGTTAATAATTTGTTTTACAACTAAGAAATTCTATTCGAACTCATTGAAATCTTCGATGAACGAAATTAACATTTACTTTCGTGTCTTGCAGATAAATGTATTACCTCGATGCCTTCTTTAGTGATAACACTACTATCCATTTTTAATATTGCTGCCTTGATGGTTCGGGCTGTTGGTAAAACTGTCAGACCAATATTAATTGCATTGGAACGTTTTGGATCGAGTACAGTTATTTCTTTTTTTACATCACCCGCTTTCTATTGAATAAGACGAAGCATAAATCATTTGATTTCAAAGATAGCATTAGATGCATAATTAAGAATTTTATCGAAAAGAAGAGGAAGAAAAAACAAGAAGCGAATACATGAAGCACACTCACACAGAGTAGAAACAACAATTTTAATAGAAGAGCTATCCCCATGTTAGTTATATACACACGCAATGAAGAGAGAAAAAAATGAGTGACCCATTGAAATTTTTACTTTTGAATCTGATCGTTTCATCAAATACGATTGAATTAATGACATTTCGAAAATTACTTTTTCATTTCGAAAGCATTAATCAAGAAAAACATTAATACATAATCAAAGAATAAAAGCTGCCAATTACACACACATAGTATGTCTATGTACTTACTGTTTCCTATATAATAAGAGAAAGAAAGAAAGAAATATGTACATGTGTTTGAATATTGAATCGATGATCTTGTTTTTCTTAGGTATTCAGTGACTTCATCAGTTTTACATTCCAAAAAACAAAGAAACAAAAATCATCTCAATATTAGTATGATTACCTTCACTTTAACTTCAGCTTGTTTTAATTCAAATAAATTTGCTAATTTGCTGGTATCCAATTGAATTTTATTCAAGGATGTCCATAGAGAGTCACTGGATCCTGGCGCTGTTAACATCGTATTTGGAGCTGTTTCACGCCAATGTAAACGAACTGTTTTTACTGATTTATTAATTGACTTTGATTGTTCGCCAGTATTACCGTTTGTCATGTTAGAGAATGAAGGTCCCATACCCCGTGGTAGCATCGAAGGCGGGGGTGGTGGTGGTGGAGGAGGAGGAGGACATCCCATCATTGGTGGTGGTGGAGGAGCTGGTGGAGGCCCACTTCCATTCATCATCGGTGGTGGTGGAGGTGGTCCTGCTCGATTAATGATGATATTTGTAATGCCTGTATCGTCTCGTTCGTCTAGTTCTTCGAAATTAAGATCTTGTACAAGTAATTTACGTTCTGATGCTTTGCTAATAACATATTCCCATTGAAGATCATTGTCTGTTATAGGTTTCGATAATGATACATCAGGTAGTGGAGCAGGTAGAACAAAACAGGTTGCTGAGATTTGTGGTGATCTATTGGTTGCTGCTTGTAAACCTAGAATGCAAAGATTTAATTTTTAGATCAAGATATTAGATCCATCACTGACCATCCTTGGCTCTTGTTACTGCACCAACAAGTTCTGACGATGCTATCACTTTCGGATCTTTGACATATACAGTTGGTTGACCATTGCTTAATGATGTATCATTTCCATTCATGGTTGATATACTAATTTGACGTGCTAGCGTCTCAACTGTACCGTTACTATTTGTATTTCTTTGATTAGTAAATACAGCACGTGTAAATATTTGTGTTTCATTGACATGAGGAAGCGTAGGCGAAATAGATTCAATACTAGCTGACGGACGCGTAGTGCCATTGGATGGAACCGTATGACTATCAATTGACGCTGTCGGTTTTAATGCTAGAAATAAATTTCATCGAATGAAACGCATTCGTGTACAAATGAATATGAAATACCCGATTGAGTCGTTGTGAATCGATTTGTATCAGATGGCAGACTTTGTTCATCATTTACTATTCCCCAACGATCACAATGTCGTTCGATTCGTGTTGTTCGAGGCGCTTCGTGATTTGAAATTTCTGTTTCCCATCGATTTTGCATTCGACGAATTGCCGTACTACCTGGTGCTGCCTTCGGTCTAAATTAAATAATCATCGTGTGATTGCAATCAATAATTAACACTGGCAAATAAAATAATTTGTTTAGTTACACTTCTTGTTCCTTTTTTTTGAATATTGAAATAGGAGGGTTATATGTATGCGATGAACTTCGTCGCATACTTTGTCGATTATCAATCGTGCTTTTAACTCGTGTTTTTCGCCTGAAAGATATTAATAAAGAAATGATGAAATGAAGAAGAAGAAGAAGAAGAAGAAGCATCCAAGCAAAACAAACACCTGCTGATATTGGTACACGGAAAAAGAAGAAAAGAGAAAGAAGAAGAAGCGGCAATGTAAAATAAAATAAGCATACTCATCACTATCATCATTATCATCTATATCAACATTGAATGATACGGTTGAATCATCGTGTTCACTCGATGACATGATCACATCATCATATTGTGGCAATGTTGAATCGGTTAAATCCAAATGATTTTGACAAATATCTTGATTATTATTAGAAACTATTGCAATTTCTTGCGAATTTTCATATGAACAATTTGAATCAACAGATGAATAACGACGTGATGACATTCGATCAAATGTAGACTTTGTACGTGGTGCACGCCTATACAATGCAATAAGCATGCCAACAATGGGTTAAGGAAAGACAAACATGCTGATTTCAAAGGGAAACAAAGCAATTCTTTAATCGTCCTTGAGCTATCAGGTGCTATGCAAATGAGGGATGAGGTGGGGGGGAGGGCACAATTTTATGAAAATTACCTCAAAATAAGATGTTCATTGATATCGGTTAATGACGAATATCTAGTGTTTAAATTAGTTTCTTTTTTTCATTCCGATTTTGAAACATTTAGATCTATATGCTTAGTAAGATTAAAATAATTACATACCTTATTGATTGAGCAATTGTTGCATCATCTTCACCGTCCTCACGTCGAAGTGAAGCCTAAAATCAAGGATTTGAATCGATTATCGAATTGGATGAATGGAATTTCAAATTCCCTTTATCTCTGAATGTCCACAGGTATGGACATCGGCAAAATCATCAATAGAAAAGAACGAAATATTTTTGATCTAAAACTAACTTATTCTTGGTTGTTGAGCCTTTCAAAAACTATTCAATTTTTTTAGAAACTTTTGCTATTTTTGTGCTTTCAGTTGCAATATTAAAATTACAAAACTGAGAATTTATGAGATGGGTAGATGTAACTTTCAACAAACATTCGAATCTGAAAGCTAGATTAACCAAATTTCTGGTCTTACTCATTTGATAGCTTTTTCAAAAGCTACAAAATTATACATTTTACAGAGGAAAACAAATATGGCCACTAGAAAAATTCAGAAGTACACTCTTCTCGGTGTAGGATTTCGTACATTTTTTACTTGTGTTTAGCAACTTTTTTATTGCGGAATTCAGTTTTATCCCAAACCAATGCAATATTCGAACTGAGCAGAAGAAATTGAGTCGATCTGTATATGATTCCAATTTTTTAGAGAGGGCTTTTTTTCATTGAAAAATTTCCCCTTGAATTTTCAAAAATTGAGGTCTCTCCAAAATAATTATTTTACTGTGGAATGAAGTGCTTCAGCTTCTAAAATGCAAATGAAAGTGAAATGGTAGGAACTAAAACATCAAGTGATCAATTTGAGAGACCTCAATTTTTGAAAATTCCCTAACGAGGATTAGGTAGAAATTTTTCAATGAAAAAATCCCTCTCTGAAAATTTTAAAACATATACAAATCGACTCAATTTCTTCTGCTCAATTCGAAAATTATATTTGTTTGCGATTAAACTGTATTTCGCAATAAAAAAAAGTGGCTAAACACAAGTAAAAAGTGTACGAAATCCTACTCCGAGAAGAGTGCACTTCTGAATTTTTCTAGTGGCCATATTTGTTTTCCTCTGTAAAATGTATAATTTTGTAGCTTTTGAAAAAGGTTATAAAATAAGTAAGACCAAAAGTTTGGTTAATCTAGCTTTCAGGTTCGAATGTTTGTTGAAAGTTCCTGGGAAATGAGAAATATAGATAATATACTAATAGTACTGCTTAATACATTCAATCCTAATATAATGTAGATTGATGATGAATTAATAATTTGTATATAGAATTGAATTCCTGTTCAACAGATATCAAATTCATCATTTAAGAACCACTTCATCTCAAACATTCACTATAGAATTGCGTCCACTGTTCACGGTTGAATTTTTCAATTAGCGACACAAAAATGCGTTTTTTTTAATAAGTTTTAGCCTTCAAAATTCAAGCAAAGTCTCATAACTCTGCTACCAAAATGTTCGTCTCAGTGTACTGTTTTCGTTGATATAAAATTTAGTATGGTTTGTCAGAGAAAATATCAATGGGTCGATTCGTGATCTTATGCACCCCCGTCGTTTGCAAAGAGTGAATCAATTCAAATCTTCAAATTCAATTTAACTTTGTCTATTCTACAAACACGACTAATCGTCTGGGTCAAAACACATACGAACAAGTTATCTTTTACGCTTACTATCCTCTAGATAATTACGTGTTCATCTCAAAAACATCTCCTTCTAAAAATGTTCAGTTTCTATGAATTGACAAATAGCTTGATCCTATTGAGTTTATGATCATCGATGTTAGACTAGAAATCTTTGAACGTACATCATAAATATTAAATTGTTCAATGAGATCTGCTTCTGTTGGTTTTCGATTTAGAAAAAATTGTGTACATCGCTGCATTCCCTGTTCTTCTAATGCATCTGTCATATCATAAAATGTATCTTGATCAGGTAAAGCTGACAAAATCGTATTAAACAATGTTATGATTAATAAAACGACTTCAGATGATGAATTATCCATTTCATTTAATATTTTCATTGCATTCGACCATAATGTACGTTTGGCTGATCGATCAACTTGTGTAACAGCAGACATGATTAATGAAGCATTGGATTCTGTGTATTCAGCAAATACAATCAAGAGTTTTAAACTTGTTTTAACAACAAGTCGGAACTAGAACGAAAATTATGATTTGCATTACGCAATGACTAATTACTCAAACAACGAGAAAGTTGATTCCTTTTCGAATTCAAATTTTTTTACTATTGTATGTTCAATTTCCATCATCGCTGAAATTCCATAGTTGGAATTCACGAGAGATGCATGCAGTTTATTCAATATTAGACATCCACTAAACGCTTTTAATTCTATGTTGATTTTTTTTTCATTTTCAATTCATCGAACTAGAATTTTTCACCACAAAAAAGGCTTCTCTCTTTATTTTTTTGCAAAGGCAAGACATTGTCATGGACGTAGTATATGATAATATGCCCTTCAATTCCGTCGGATACATATATAGTATAGGGACACACATGGTGACAGATGTCGATGAGTACGTGTATGAAGTACACGTAAAGACGACACACGCCCATCCACCCACCCATTTCCACTTCTCAAACCTTTAAAATACGATATTATACTTCTTGACTTCAACATATGCAGAGGCCACTCGAGTCATTATGCGTAATCATACGAAAAATAAATGTTTGCTGATTTTCAATCTATGCTCAATCAGAAAAGTACAAGTCTCTACAACTTGGTATTGATAAAAAATAGAAAATAGCATCGATCTATCCATCTACACTCGTGTATATAGAAAAAGAAAATTAAATAGACCTGATATAAAAATTTTGTTCTGGTTCACTTCAGACTAACTTAAAAATGTAATGTTAGTCGAAATCATGTTTATACTTATTATTTAATTTGTCATTTAGCATACGTAGATTGTTTCAAGAAAAAATTACCGATGATTTTTCTCAATCAGACAGTCCTGTTGATTGACATTGTTTCTTTTAGATTTCTCTTGAGAATAGTAGATCTTTATGTTCAGAAGAAAAGTTACATTTATGAAAGCATTTTTTATGATCATTGTTTCATTCAGCAAGAAAAAATGTTGAACATTTATGAACGGTAGGGTTTCTTTTCGAACTAAAACATGTTGACTAGAAACTAGACATAAGAATACATTAGTATCGTTTTCTAGACCTTTGCTAAGTCTATCGTATGACAAATAATGATGCATATGCGTCAGCAATATCACCTGAAAGAACAAGGAAAGAACAATATTTTGTCATAACATCCCGCGAAGGTCATTCAATATTAGAAGGCCACACACAGAAAACATTACATAAGACACCAGGGAAGGTCATCTATTTTCCGACATTGTTTTTCTCTAATTCGAATGATTTTATCAATCACTGTTTTCTAACTTTTCATGTATGTGCTGTTGAACAACTCTATTCTCAATCGATAGAATAACTTTGCAGATCTTGGTGTTACAAGGTCACGAATTTCTCCTATATGCCATTCACTAGAGAAACGACAGAGTTCTGATTCGATATGTCATTTAAATCATAGAAGCTAGTGTAGAAAGGGAACGTTTTTTAATTTTATACAGCGTTGTGAAGCGTTATCAAGGATCGAATAATGTTGAGCCAGCTGCATGCATTCAGAATGATGTGTGACGATTTGGAAAGAATGAGAAACCTATTTATGAATGGTCACTGACTTCCTCGCTCAAGGCACTCAATTCCATATTCTTAGTTAAGAAAAATAAAATATTTTCTACATACACTCGATTCAACTAATGAATAAAGCCATTGAACAACTTCATTTTGATTAATCACAGCATTCATTCCATCAACATATAACATTAATTGGCCTAGAGCTATTTAATTAAAACAAAAATTCTTCTTTTTTACATTCTATTAACATTGATTCCGTTGAACAGATAAACGCATTTTGCCTACCTCTCAGAATATAATTTTGATAATTTTGATCGGCTGCTCCACCAATTTTTATTAAACATTGTAAACCTTCATTATTAACAAATTCATGTACAAGATCTTTGTCATCCTGGAAACAAAAATAGATCGATCTATTGTTATTTTAGTTATATTTTAAATGTCTACTTGAAAAATTTGTTTCAGTGAAAATAATGATCTTCGTAGTTCACGTCCATCTGAATTCACTAGTTTATCTATAAATAAAAATTTTTTTTTCTTAAAAAAAAACATTTTCGTTTTCAATATTTTACCTATACAAGCCTGAACTCGAACACTCAATTGTGTACGAAGAACAATCGACCATTTATGTCTTTGAAATGAAAAAATAAAATAAAATTTATTTCCTTCCATCACAAAGATAATCTACGAACCCATGTGTAAAACTTTCGATATCTTCACGTTGTTCATCAAGTGTTTGATCTAATTCAAGATATGGACCAAATTCAGTTTTAGTACCATCTTGTCGACATAGTTCAAGCGTACAATCAGAAATCTATAACGAAATAGAAATACGTTTCATTAATACATTAGGCATTTTTAATTGAATCCATTTACTTGATGTGGTGCATTGAGAACTTTATGTACACTATGCAATTGATTACTTAAAATAGTGGATGTCAAAAATGTAAAGGACGGAGGTCGAGCAGGCTCTGGTAAATTAACACTTGAAAAGGGATCAATATCATCAAGATACTGTATTCGACAATGTAATGTTGATGAAGCCATGTCCATATTTTCGTCATATATTTCTGTCATTTGTAAATGTAACATAATGTTCGATAGAGTCGAACAAAAACTTTTGTTTTATACTTGTACGCTTTTACTTTACCATCTACAATATACATATACACACACACACACACATATATATATATATACATATAGGAAAAAAGATCAAGTCAAACCACGTGTCCATAAGAGTATGAGATTCGTTTTTATTTTAACAATCATGCTATCTCGTCTGGTAAATAAAGTACTTTTATTTTTTATCGAAATGTCAAGAGAGAAACAGTTGAGAGAATAAAGCTTTCGTATTTATTATGAGTATAGAAGGACGTTTTTCTTTTCCTTTTGTTAGTCCAGAACAATGAATGCCAATAATTAAATACGAATAGACCGATGAAGAGAAAATCGATGAATGTTCTTGGAGACGAGAAAACAGTCTATCTCGATTATCAGATGGAAATCAACAGTATCATAACAAGGCATAACTCAATAAGAAAAGAAAAGATCCTGAAGGTAGTGTCATTAAATGATCTGTTCTGCTTGCTTTCTTCTCCCTCTCTCTCTCTCTCTAGCTCTCTATAAAAAGACAAACGCTTATGCAATTACGGTATACAACACATTCTTTGCTTTGTCTACCATTCTGAGCGAAACAATGAAACTCAATAGAAAAAGAAAGAAAAAAACTACAACTAAGGTTTGTACATATTTGCTAGTGAATGTCTACAAAGAGAAAATAGTTATCGTTTATCATTCTCTTTCGTTACATATGGACGTCTGCTGTCTCACCGCCCCGTGGTGCATTCATGACATGCGTAAGCTTACAAGAGATTGACTTATTTCTTCGTGTCGACAGACAGAATGTAAAGAAGCATGAAATATATTATTGTCAATTTCTTATGATAAGAAAGACATGGTAATGAGATACAACGAACAAAATGATTTTGTCGACACGACATTGGTTGTTAATGAGAAATAAAATAAATATAAGGTCATCGAACCTAATTTGTATACAGTTTAGATATGAATAATATTTTAATAGAAAATTTGTTCATTTTATGATTAATGAAAAAATTGAATTCTTACATGAGTCGATCGGTTATAAATCGATCCAATCGTTATTATAAAAATTAAAAGAAAAATCAAAGTAAGACCAAATATAATTCGGGTTTTTTTTTTCTATCAAACTAAAATTAACAATCAATCGAAATTCGGGCAAGAACAACAAGGTGACACAGGAAAACGAATTGATCCTTGATTACTTATAGTCACATTTGGAATACGATGTATTCGAATGAATTCATTAAGAAATAAGCGATCATCACGTTGATGAAGATCAAGAGAATGAAAATTTTCCTTAGTCATTTTTCGATTATTACTTGATTGAGATATTTGATTCAATAATCGAGACAAACGATTACCAATGTTAATAAAAGAATTCAAACTAAATACAGAAGAAAAATTCAGTTAAATACCATCGCATTGTACGATTATGTCATCGAATTAAGAGTTCTTTTTTTTTTCTTCTTCTTTCTTATCCATTTTAATTTTTAATGATGAATTAACTTACGTCACAATTTTTTTAAATCGATTACGATCATTGCGTGTTACCTTAATAATTGAATGTAAAATAGGATCACTTGTATGGAAAACAATGTCATTATCACAATCAACGAATGCATCGTAGATTTGTACTTTTTCTTTGAAGATTTTTTCTGTTGTACAAGCAATATATGATTGTTCATTAGTAAGCATCGGTAAATCCATAACATTAATAAAAAATAGTGGATTTACAGATTGATTAATTATATGAATGAAGTAAACTAGATGAAAAGTTAAACGATTGTCTTAGTTTTTCTTTTAATATGATAGAAGAATAGTAAAATAGAAAGGCAAGGATAATTTCTACCTGCATTACAAAGAGGTCCGATCGGTGAACGTGAGTAAAGTAAAATACGTTTACCAAGAAGGATTAACCTCGAAAGTGGAAAGATGGATGGACCAAATTTTTGAATGAATTCATTGAATAAAGTATCCTATGAATAAAAAATTTGACATTCCTTGTTCTCGTGTTACTTGCAATAGCATGACTTTCAAAATTCTTTTTTTTTCTCTATATAGAAGAAAGAACATGGACATTAAATATTTGAATCTTTTCTTTTTATTGCCATAGGTTTAGTTAATTTGATGATTACGCAAACTTGTCAATATTCGAAAAATGTGTCACGATAAATGATTGACATTTGTTGTTTTCTTTTCTGTTGAAGGACTTTCTATGTCAGGATGAATATCTACGGAATCGGCGGAGTATATTCATGTGGTCCATTTTTTTCTATAAACAAATATGGTGTTTCAAATAATAAGTAGTATCATGTCGATCAAAGGCATGGCATTTCTTTTGTAACGGATGTTATCGCGATTATCGTCTAGTGTCATACATTAACTGTATTATTTGAGAAGTATTCGATCATAAGAATAGTATTAGCTGATCTAATTTTAGTATATACTTACATAAATAGAAACAGGAACTGACGTTGGTATTTCAGGACGTATAAGAAGTCGTTTTAAATTATCATAGTTAGGTTCCGATTGACTGAGATAAGTTCTAAATATTGATTAGATGATCGATTTTTATTTCTATCATAGAAAGAAACTAAATAGACTAATAACCTAGCTTCAATTTCTAAAAGACTAAGATATGATTGTATGTGTATAATCGATGACGTTAACACACCAACAGACTTAATTCGCATACCACGTTGTGATTGATCGATCAATGACAAAGCTGATCCATCATCTTCATTTAAACTATCTGCTCGAGCTAAACAAGCCAATCCATATTTACTTTCATGACGAAAATATCTAAATAAATATTGACACCATTAAAATATTTCAAAAGTACGCCATTAGGATTTCACATTTCTGTATAGAATAATGAATCACTGATTTATTCTAATGATTGTATTTGAACTCGTTCGAAAAAGAATCATGTAATTAAATGTGTTTTCGTAAAAAATAAACCATTTGAATTGTCTTGCACAAAATTATATACATCATCCTATCAAGCAGCATATTTTATTATGATATTATTTGATATGTGCAAATATAATCATCATGATTGATAGTTCCGCCGATTTTCGATATAATCTAATCGGAGAAAATCTATTCGAGTTCTATTTATAGTTCGAATATAATATATGGAATTACTTGAAAATCCTTGATGAACACTTGTAGAAACGGTAAACATTCATAGTTTCTTCAATTTTTACAAGTAGAAAATGTTTCACATATGTACGTACATCAGCATAACTTTCATTTTAGTCTAAGATTCATACGACAGATCATCATGAATGTCTATGTGATTCACGGTTTCTATGCGTACTCAAGAGTTCTGTCCTTGAAAACCTCAACATTTTATCGTAAAATCTCTTGTACGTGTTGAAATCAAATAAACCATTGCTCGATTGTAATTTTAACTACTTTATCGATTTGATATGATGAGTCAATGGACAGAATATTCTTTCATAGATAAAAAATTAAAGAATATGAAAATGTATAGAAAAAAATCACGATAACATCATGGGAATCGTGAAGATCTTTATAGTTTCATGTTCAAATAATAGTACTCTGGTCGTTTAACAATGACACAATAAAATTCGAGAGTCATTGCTTAGGTTAACTCAAAAGCATTATCGTGCCTATTTTAATTTTAAAGAATGTTTTAAATCGAACATTAAACTATGGCTCTTACATAAAATCTTGATAAATATTATGCGATCCACTTGGTATTGCTCTATATTCCAAACCATTCAATGGCATTTGTTCTCTTGTCGGCAGTTGAAATTCAATAGTATTACCTTGAGAATTTATAGATTAGAGAACATAATAATAAAAGTATTTCTTTTTTTTGTTTTTCGATAAATTTTACCATATCTAACATCAAATGTTGCAACAAACACTGCTTCAATGTTAGGTTGACTATCTTCGGATGTTATTAATTGCTCATCATCACCATCATCGTTCAAAAGAGGTACATCATCATCATCACGATCATTAATCATTCTTTTTGTCTTAGTTTATCTAAAAGAAAAGAAAAGAACAAAAAAATTCTTTACTCAAAAGTACTTTCGGTAGAAATTTAGTTTCAGCCACAACCAAGTCTTCTAAATTTATGCTAATAATGTTATTATTTATCACAAGTGATTGCATTCACACAGTTTGTGATGTGTAGACTGAGCAAAGAAACATCAGGTAAGCACGCGACTGTATTTTTCACTCACTTGAAAATCAATTGATTAATCATTTAATTGCAGGTAGAAAGAACCAATGAAATATAATTTTTTTTTCAACGTTTTAACTAACGCCATCTTGGAACAAACGTTATAATTATACGCTTTGGCTAAATTTCAATTGTCAATAATCACATTTTTTTTCTCTCCATCGTATTTCGTAACAATGTAAATCTTGCCAGACGAAATTTTCATAATGTTTCAAATGCTCATGCCAATTATCTATAATATTCAATATACTTAATTGATGCGATATTTTTTTTTATCAACTATATTTCTTTTTTCTAATGATTTGATTGCAATCTATCTTTTCTATCTGCTAATTATTTTCTTACTATTGACACAGTGCTCACAAAAAAAATCAAAACGATACCTGAAATATTTTGACGAATGATTCGAACGCGTATGCAATGTTAATATTTTACATCAGATAAATGAAGTTTGGTCAGGTAGCACAAATATTTCCGATTGCAGATTAAATGTATTTAATTGTAATAGTATACACATATATGAATCATTATGGTATGCTATAAATGTATATAAACCCACCCCTTCAAATAAGAATAACACAAGCGATGAAAGCAAACAACTGTCGTGTTCGACTATCGTAGACAATCCTATTTGGTTGTAGATTAGTCTTAAGTCGTGTTGCACCTATCGAATATGTAGATTTGTTCTTTTTTGAAGTCAGTAACTTATATAATCAAAGCTATTCCTTGTGAAACAATCGGTTTTCTTTTGAAGATAATCTGGACAACGTAATGATTAGTAGTTCTTTAATTGAAAATTCCTTTTTATTTTCATCTACTTAGATCGGATCAAGACCATAATGAATAGAGAAGAAAAGATCTGTTTCTACAATCTGATTAAAGTAGTTATCTAATTCTATTGCAGCAACTGTATTAATTATAATATAGCTGGATTGAATGAAAAAAAATCCCAGAAGATATCATAAATTAGGTCTATAATAAGATACGTGTAGTAGGATCGTACAGTTTGTCCATTTAGATTTCAGATGATACTACTATGAATGTTCTTTAATGATAGAAGGCAAAAATAACAAGCACTTTGGTATTGTTGATATGGTACATCAAGTTAAATCACAATTTTGCTAACTTGTAAACAAACTAAAGAATTACGGCGATTGCAAATGAAGGCTAATGCATATGAGTTCATTTTTAGAATCATACGAATCGAGTCCATATGACTTCATCTCTGCGTTCTCTATAACTCTGGAGGATATCAGGAACTATTATCGATTGTTGTTTTATACTTTGTTGTTTTTTTGAAAATTTTCACTATTTTGCTACACAGATTCAAGCAGAAGACATGTATATCATTCCATACGACCGACGACCAATGAAAACGGCCTGAGGTCAATTTGACGAATAGTGAAAAATCAATTTAGACTTCTATCAGAAAAAATAGTACTGTTATTCGAAAAGATGAAAAATATGATAGGTTTATGGAATTGAGGTACCTCGAAATCGAATTGTTTTTGTCTTCGTATCAATAAAAGATTATTTGAAATTTCAATGAAAACATGCTTCCATTTAGATGGAGACATGAATTACTAAGTTGTCACTATAATTACATTTATCGTAGACAATCAATCCTCTCAGTATCGGTAACATTACGATGAAAGAAAAACACTATATCCTCACGTGAGTTTTACACTAGCAAGATTTTTCATTATTTTGAGTACTTAAAAAAAAACAAGTCAAATAACTATAGTACTTATACGGAGGGAAAACTTACCGTAGAATCAGCAGCATTCATTGAAGGCTGTATGCAACTAGCCGAATGGCAAATATATTTTCGATTAATTCTATATGATTGATATTTCAAAATCACGATAGACGAATAATTCGAAATATTTTTGTATCTGTACTAAGTTGATTATGCCCTCATTGTTCAACTTAAGACATGAATCATCGATAAACAAGAGTATTGAAAATATCTGATAGATATAGTATTCAATTAATGATAATCCAACACATAGATGCAGAACTTGAGCATGAATTTCATTCTTCCTAGATGAAAGACGACAGGTTAAAGGTAAATTTGAATAAAATAATTTTATCAAAAGAGTATAACAAAAAAAAAGACATGATAAAGTATCTCTACGAGTTCTTATCATAAGAGAATTTTTGCGTGAATATTCAAACAAGTAACAAATACTTGTCGACGATTGAAATGAATTCCCAGGTATCAAAACGAGAGCATATGAGATGTGTGAATGAAAATGTTGAATTATCTAGTCTTGTGATTGTCAATGTGTATCCTCGTTTCCATTTAAAAGCAAACATTGGCATCCACACATTCCTATCATTCAGCAACATCGTGTTCAATGATTGATTCAAAAGAAATTAGATGATTCGCATTCAATATTACTTCAAACCTTCTATGAATATGACCACTAATACTGATTATCACTCTCGTCGGCTTAAATCTATGTATGATCATTAAACTATTTGATTGAATAGTTGCTGAAGTTATGTACAATCGTATATTCAAAAAATTTTTAACGTTCATTTTTATTGTGCAATTTTTGAAAAATCTTATGCACGTAGAACTCACCTTTTTTCTTAGTCACAAATTATGACTGAGAAATTTCCATCGTAACAATGACGTGTGGTTTACTAAACGATGGCACGATGATGAATTTTCTCTTGAATCCTCATATCTATTTCCCGAGTCGATGAGTTAGCATGTTCGATAAAATAAACTTGAAACTCAGCTAGCAAACAGAACGAAACCATTGTTTTATTTCCATTCTTATCTTTTCTTGTAAAATTAATGCTAAGAATTCTGTGAATTCTTTTTTAAAATTAAATACGCATAACTCAAATAGGACTTGTATTCATATGGTTTTTCTTTAATATTCGATTTGTAAATAGTCCAATATTGATTTAAAAGTTGACTAATTTCTTCTTTCGATCGTTGCTGACTGATTTCGAGAGCTGTTTGCAATATTGGTTCACACCAAGAACGCATGAATTCTGTTCGATTCCAAGCAAATTCTTCGATCGTTATGTGTCCACGTTCCATTTGTTCATAGAAATCGGTTGAAACACTTCGAAGTTCTGCTTTAACCAATTCAAATGAATATTGATGCATAAGTTTTTCATCAATACATTCAGCATACGACCGAATATGGGAAGGTATTGTGTAATGGAACAATTCTTTCGACGTTAAACCAATGTCTTTCGCGCATTGATAAAGAAGACTTTTTGCATTTTGATTTCCACATTGTCCTTGTTCATTAAGCGAAGGTATGACAAGGATAAGAATACCACCTGGAATTAATTCACGGGATCGACTTTCAAGGAAATTCTTATAATCCATAGTTGCTTGCGATTCATATGCAATCAATTCATCATCAGTAGCGAATAAAGATACGCAATGCTTTGAAATATTACATGGTTTCTTTGATAACCAATGTATGGATGTCGATGAATAACCGATCGAAAGGGAATTATTCGGTAAACATTGTTCATAAAATGAATGACCGCTAGCTACCGCTTTGTAAGAATTATCATCAATGAGAAGTTGAAAAACTTGTCTCCAATCATTCGTTGGTAGATCATTATGAATAATCAAAGGTTCTCGATAATCGTTTTTCTTTTCACGTAAATAATTAATAATCAATTTCATTGCATGAATTGAATTTGCACCATGTGATGTACCGAAATCTGCAATTATTAATGGATTACTTGATAATGAACTATCAATAGCCAAAGCATCGATTGCTTGATGAATAAATGAAATCGACAAATCGATAGCCGCTAATTGCGGTTGAGAATTGGTATTGTATGCTGCTGTTACGTTCAGAATAGCTTCGGACATTATGGCTATCGATCACGTGAAGCGAATAATTATTGTGTGATTGCTGTCGTCTTTTCCTATTCCACAACATAAAAAGGTAATAATAAAAGACCGAATTTCGAACCAAAGTAGAAGTGACCAAACGCAGATTGGTCATTGATGAAATATATATAACCTAAAGGTTCACCTTAAGAGATGGCGCTTTCGTATTGTGCGTATCCTGTGCATATAATATAAAGATTTGCAACTTTGGAATTCAGTAGTTAAATTACTGTACAGATTAATTTTTGAAAGATGATAGTATTATCATCTTTTCCTTCATGGAATCAGAATTATTCACATTGATTTTAATAATTGCATTCACGCGTAATATCAATAAAGTCGCACGAAAAATGTTGTGAATGAATAAGTAGACTCTTTCAATATTAATATTTCGGTGAAGGCGTATAATGATACCCCATCAAGCAAGGCAACATAGTATGATCCACGCAAAAACAAAATTACGAAACAGCAGTTTCATGGTGAGATCCTACAACCCAGGTGAATGAATCCGATAACGAATCCGATTGGATCCGATCGGATCCTACGATCCGATGAAATCCTATGGGAATCCGGGTTGTGGAAACAGTAACTGATCCGACGGGAGAAATCTATTTTCTTATTTGAGTACGAATTAGCACCCAGGTCGAAAACTCTGACACAAGATCTTATGAACTACATACATGATCTTGGAATATGGGTGAAATCTGACAAGAATCTGACAAAAAATCGTCGTCTCTGAGATCTTGCATCAGATCGCACAGTCAGATTCTTGAAAGATCTTATAAATGTGTATGATCTTTCAAGAATCTGAATGTCTGATCTGATGCAAGATCTCAGAGACTACGATTTTCATACGATTTTTCGTCTGATCTTACAAGATCATACAAGATCAGATGCAGAATCTTATCAGATCTTAACATCTGGTTGTTTGCCCTGGGTANAAGAGAATAAATTGATTTTCATCGTCATAATTGATTATCCACGTACGATACAGTTCAATTCATTTGAATGTAACGTACGACAAAAGAAATATCGTCAATATTTACAGAATAATATGTACAACTTAATTTATTATTCATCGATACTTATTTATTCAATCAAATGACATTCTCAGATCATATTTCTCCTATATGGTAAATTGAATGTGACGGATATTTACAATATTATACTATTTGATCAGTAAATCATCAAGAAAAATAGAGTAATGAGTATTTATTTTTCTATTGTATGCAAACGAATACTTTCGGAGTCATAATTAGAAGTCATCCATAAAAGATGTGCCGATGACATGAAAAGAGAAATATCAAATATTTGTCAAGTTTCCAACACTGAGTTTCGTTTCGCATTATTTTCGAAATAGTAATTGTTTTCTAGAGTATTTTCAAATAGCCGATGAATTGAATATATCAGTTAAAATAATTTACGACTATTTTACATCATCAATCTTGTATTTACTAGCGAAATGAATATTAACATCGATGGATTTTTATGAAATATTGTACCAAAGAAATTGTTGAAGATCACTTTCGAAGTGTATGACTATCATTGTAGAAGGCTAACTTCAGTGTGATGTGAATATCAATTAAAACGTTTCTATGCATATTCATTCACATTTAAATCCATTCTCTACGTTTTGATATGAGTAAGATGATTTCGATCATTACAATGGGTGTCCAACTTTTCTATAGTGACATTATTTTCGTTTTACTATAAAACAACCGAGTTATGCAATATACGAACTCGTGCGCTTAATGAATTAAGTATCAGTAGATCGAATTAAAAAAAAATAAGTATTCAAGACAGATAGAGAATATTTGAGGTCATATAAAAGCCTCTTCTAGTTTATTGCTATCAGTTACATACAAGATCATACCGATCGTCATCAGCTTGGTAGTTGAGCAACTAATAAGCTAGAACCCGGAGAATCATTCCGACCCAGGTCGACGATTACAGACTTCGTATACGGCTGTAAACGTCCGTATACGCTCTCCACACGATCGTAAACGGTCGTATTATAGCGTTTTACATGGTCCAGTATTACGGTCGTATATCGCCGTGTCGTATACGGACAAATACGTTCGTATATAGAGGAATACGGTAGAAAACGGAAGGCGTTTACGGATTTTGTATACGAGGACCATAAACGATCGTTTTACTCTCCATATATCGTCGAATTTCCCCGTATGCGATACGGAGATATACGATCGTAATACTGGACCATGTATTTTGCCGTATTTCTCCATATACGGTCGTTTACGACCGTGCTTGTTCGACCTGGGTAGATTATTTAATTCAATTACTATAAAGTATAATTGTTCTTCTTTTTTTTGGAAAATCGACGATAAAATATAGATTAAGAGTTATTGGTTATTCAACACTGAGAAACGATCATACAAATTTCTCGACCGGTTACGTTTTTTATTCGAAATTTGATCAATTATTATTATCTGATACAAAACAAACGTATTAGTGATCTTTTATCTACATACATGTCACCAAACAAAGGAAGATGCTTTCAGGGCGAGTTGTCCCAATTGAAACATTTTACTGCATACGCGAATGTGTAGTGTAAAAAATTTGAGAAAATTTCTCGCGTTGAAGAATTCATATTCCCAGTTACACTCGCAGATTATATATACAATCTGAAATGCAACAGAGAATTGAATGATAGTAAGAAGATTCGCCCAATTTTTAGAGATGATACAAATTAAAGATACCCAGGAGGAAGGTTACGGTCCACTGTAAATTACCGTAACTTCGCCGTAAACGGCCGTTTCTACGCCGTAATTACACCATAAACGACCGTATTCTACCGTAAACCAGGTCCATGATTTACGGCCGTATTCTCACCATACTTTTGCCGTATTTGTATCGTATATCGATCGGATACGGCCGTATTTCCGTTAAAATTCGGTCGTAAATCATGGACTAGGTTTGCGGCCGTATTTGACCGTATACGTACCGTATGCTTTCACCTGGGTGCGAAAAGACTTTATGTCTGGTGACCGAACACCATTTGGATAGATCTACACACCTCTTTATTTCTTTATCTCGAATACTTTTGTTTTAAGTTAATATACTGGAGCTGTAAAAAGTTTAAAAACTATCTTCAACATGATAACGATGATTTTTTCTTTCTGTTCTGCTATCTAGAAGAGAATTTAGGCGGAATGTGCAGAACTTCTTAATTCGACGTTATGATGCAGAGTCTAAGCGAATAATTATCGGGAAAACGTTTAAGAAAATGACTAGTAGATTATATGGTTAATATTTACATCAGCAAATTTCTCGCAATGGTTTGGTTTTCCGTAGAGTTTCAAATTTCAGCTACATAGTAGCTGCGCTAACAAGCGTTTTTTCAAACTGGTTATAGCAAAACGTTTTCAAACATTATTCGATGAGCAGATTTTCAAAATAAATGCATCATAAAACTTCTAATAGTAGTCATTGCAGAAAAGTAACATTGATTTATTCTTTTTTCTTTTGCAGGTGATAATGAGCCATTGCTTTAGTACCTTTAGTTTATTTTGTTTCAATACCAAGAAAGAACTAGTACAAGTAAGTACACAAAGATAACAAAAACGTATGTCCAGACGATGGCTTTAAGATGGCCAACAAAAGCACTAGCAATTAAACTTGTGGTCACCCCTAAAATAAATTGGAATGGCTGGCATATATATTGGAACGCCTTCTAAGTCGAGAGAGCTCTTATGATAAATGAAGAATACAACGATCCGTCAAAGGAGAAGTACTTGAAAAAAAATTAGCTAATCAAGAATAACACAGAAAATCAGATATTGGAAAATAATTGCATTATGTACTTCTAAGTATAAAGTTAATAGCAATTCGAATTATATCGATACAAGAATATGCAAACGAACCAGTAACTGACATAGGTCTATATACAACAATGACCGTTCATACATTTTTAGGGTCTGGGTGAATGTGCTGACATAAATAAATTTGAAATCGAAATGTTATTTTCCGCATTTATCGATGATTAAATCAAAATTCTATCAAAAGTCGAAGAACAACTATCGTGCGCTCAGTTAATCATCGTTCAAATTTCACTCTCTTGAGAACATAATGGTTGATCTACATACATTAAGATTGTTCCAATGCTAGGTACATATTCATGATATGTATGTCAGCGAGTCAATTCTGGATCAAAACTAGGTGATACTCGGGCTTTACTCGACTACGAAATGGGGTGCGAAATATTCATTTCGGTTTTCGGAAAAACCAATGTTGCATAAAAAACGTGTACTATAGGTCGGCATATCTATTTCAATCACTCTAAGGAATCTGAAATATTTTTTTGTGGTCTACCAATAAAAGACGAAGTGTGTTCTTGGAGAATTTGATCTAACATAGGATTAACATGAAAAGCAGTTACTCTAATATTTATCAATCTGTCAGTACTCGCAAGTCATATTCGGCAGATACTTTTAAAAATCATTGATACTTCATCGATTAATTATCTTGATGAGTGACCTTTTTTCTACCAGCTGTACTAACAGCTGTTTCACATATGAATCGATAGAGTGGTGACTAACTTTTGTTTCCCTTTTCGTTTTAGTTATCTCATATAGCCTATTATGTTCAGCTTTTATTCTATCTTTCAATCTAATTAAAACCTTTCAATAATCCATTGAAAGGATGACGAACACATCTTTAAAAAGATATAGTTTTGTTTCATACAGAGATTATAACCAAGAATTTTTGATACTTTGAAGCTATTCAAGCTGCATGCTTTCCAAGATAAATTAATTTTCTTGATGCTAGGAAATATTGATACATTGAATGTGCCGAAGAAAAGTAGAAAATATTTATTTTATCGAAAGCTTCCTATATTCGATGATATCCTTATGCCTTTCTGAAAATACATCGAAGTACGAACCTTGATCAATGGGACGCCTTATTAGATGCCCGCAAAGCCGGAAGGTTGGATCAATGTCGACACAGTTTAATACAGGAATACCATGACTCAATAAAATGTTTCTAGTTACTAGACAGATTTTTCTTTCATCAGTGCATTGATAGCAACAGTTCAACATCCAAGAGGTGAATGAGAAAATGAAGTCTGATTTTATTTAAAACAAAACAAAATTCATACTGTTGATGTCATGTTGTATCAAATCTCAGTTCATGGCTGCTACAGTGATGTCGCCAATACATACTCGACATATCTATATGTGCTATCCTCTATCATCTTCTTTGGCCTTCATTTGTTTTTTCTTCTCTTCTTTTGCGTTCTCGCTCCATGTGCATATTACTAGATAGTTAAGGACATTATAAGTCAGCGTAAAAGTTATACGTGCACGTATACATTTCTCTCTCTTTGTACCCGCCAGTGAAAAATTTTAGCGATTATAATTGATTATAATTTCAAATTCCTATGGGCCAAATCGAAATTGATAATCGGATTATTCTGCAACAAAATCAAAATTACAATCGATTGAAATCAGAATTATCAATCTATATCAATCGATTAATAGCACTGATAATAGGCTGATGCGGATTGATATTAATTTTGATTTCAATCGATTGTAATTTTCATTGTAATCAATTAAAATTTGATTACATTTCAGAATCACAAGTAAAATAATTATGATTATAATCGATGAAAATCATTTGATATCTGTTAGTTATTAGATTGAAATCGATTAATAGTCTGATTTTCTGTGAGAATAATCTGAATAATAAATCTGATAATAACCTGTGTAAATCGAGTGCTATCGACCCAAATACCAATTAAAATAGATTCGAATTATCATTATATTTCAGAATCATGCAACCAGTAATAATGACTACAACGGATGCAAAATCACTCGTAAACCTTAATCATTTTCCCTCTACTGAAAGGAGGGTCTTACGCCGAAATGAGCTGCTACGTTCGTTCGTGTGTGTTCGTTCACAAATAACAGAAAAAATGTTTTTTTTACCTATTTCAAGTAGCCTCCCAATAAGGGTTGACCGAATGTAATCGGGGTCGGGGAACTAGAATCTGTTGTTATTTTTTTGAAATTTTGCTTTTACTTTTTTGAGGAGAGAGAAAGAAGTTTTTACAAAAAAACATTTTTTTATGAGGTTTGAATAAAGGTTATTAGGGTTGGGGCGTCCGTGCTTAGTTTTTCGAGACTTTGATTGCTGCAATTTTTTATACAGTGTAGCAACCATTGGTGGCGCCATGTAAGGGCACTGACGAACGACTGGCCGATGAATAAAAACTTTTTCGGAACGGTGTTGATCATGCCAGAGATCTATAGATTAACATGTTGGTGTTCGTTCGTTCATTGTCGAGCGAGCGCGTACCCCAGTCGAAGAAAACTGTGAGCAAATAGGACTCAGGTGTCTCACTGGTATGCAATCAAGTGCTAATGTTTTGTCGGCTTTCATGGAAACAGACTTTTTGAAAGAATTTCAAATGTTGTAAATGATCTGTATGATATGCGGATATATCTAGGAAGTATATTATAACATGGTAACAGCTAGTCGTGAGTGGCCATTTAACATAATATGGATGGAAATTAACTTTCGAACAACACAAAACAATTGAATGATACTATATCAATAGGGTCTGTTTAGTTAGGACTCTTGGACTGGGTGAGGAAACAGCTGACTAAAAGTTATCTTGTAATATTCGCTCTAGGTTGTGGTATGGAGAAGGCTTAAGCGTATAGTTATTCGATGAGAATGATCAAATCTGCGTTTTAAGAAACACGCTTGTGTGCAATGATTATTCAGTGGAAATATCAATAGATTAAATTATAGGGCTCTGGAACTAGCTTGGCTATAGTGCTTTTAAAATATTCTATTTTTTCAGTAGAGGGTGGACGGAGCTTACGCCGCGTTACTTGTTTAATAGTACTGATTATCTTCTCTCAGGGCTACCAAAATTCATCTGGTTTCAAGGAACCGTGCAATTTTGGTACGCTCGTACACTATCTAAATCACACTTGAACAGATTATAAGTGGCATGTTGCAATAATTAACGCTAAATATGGCTCATATAGATACCAAAATTTGGCGAAAATATGCTCTAACTAACAAACCTAGTTCATGTCTCCTTCACAGTACTCCCACTGCACTTCAGGCTCACTTTACTGTACTCCAACTGTAATTCATATTACTGATACTATTAATGATTTCGATCCCTTACCGAATTACACCACTTTTCAGTTTGAAAATGATCTTGACAAGAATAAATTTTTAATGTTCCGTATAAATTCATATGTATTTGTTCATTTTTTGATAGGAATGCATGTTCTCTCCACTGAGGGTTCACGGAACTAAGCTCAAGAAATGTCCTCGAATTTACACATTCTTTAACATGCAGTGCGCCGTTCGATGGATCCAACAATGAACACGATTCTTGTCACTTTCTTATCATCAAATCTCGTATATTCTTGTCATTATCTAAAACAAAAAGAGCCGAAAGTTCGGTACATATGTTAAACAGCAGATAGCACTTTTTTCAACTGTTTTCTAATTCGAATATCCAGCTTTTTTAATGTTTTACGAATCGGTTATATTCGTCTTACCACTCGCTCTTATTCCCCATGAGAAAACAAGCGACGACTCAAATATTCTTTTTCGTCTAAATGGTATCGAAAATTTTTGTCGCATCAGTTCAATATTCACAGTAAATGGAGAACAACCTATTCTATTCGTTGCCAACTTACTTAATGTTTCACCATTGGTATGTTTTCTGGGTGGTCCAACAAAGTATGAATATCCTGAAATACAAATGTCTTCAGAAGTGACAACATCTTTCGTCTTGGTCAATGTCACGGATTTTATCGCAGAAGACTGTTCTTTTTGAAAGTCAAAACCATGAGACTTATTTGTGCTGTTTTCATAACCTCACTCATTGTTCCTAAACCTTTACATCTTATATTCTCACTAAATTCAGAACCAACAAAAATGATTCTCTCCTGCACATGAACGAAAAGACTTGTTTTCATAGAAAATCACAAGTTCAATTTTCTATCAAAAAAAATTCGTCAACATCTTAAGTTTACATTTGTCTTTGGCAAATAAGAGAGGTTTCAGCTGACTTCGACATACAGGTTTCTCTTACATGAATCATAATCGGCGACACTGGTACTCCATATATAAAAAATCAAGTTTCTGGCTTTTCATTCAAAAAACCGCACTATCTCAATAACAATCAATGGTACCCTTATGAACTATAATCGTTAAACCTAAAGTCCAGTTATCATTCATATCCATCATTCGTATACTTCTAGAAAGCACTAAGATCTGCGAAAATTTTAAAATATTTAACCAAATCCTCAAAAAGGATCCCAGAGATTGAAATCTCATTTCAAGCGAATTTATTACAAGCAATCGATTGATAGTACCTCGATTGGATTATAAATGATTGGGATTTCAATCGATTGTTTGATTAAAATATGATTGAAAGCGAAGAAATTTTAAAAGATTGATGGAATAGATTTTTTTAATGGATGGTGGAATTTCAATCGGTTTCAATTTAATTTTCTTGAAAAGGAGGAAGTTTTGTTCAATAAATCCGATTTTTCCATGAATAATAATTAAGAATATCCTGATTTTAGAAGTGATATTTTTCAGTGGGTAACATAATTGCGAATCACATAATTAACTGGATATTATGTAATTCTTTGTTATTTCTGTGTAATAAGAGATCGAAATCTTCCATCAAGGGAAATCCAGAAAGATAATGAGGGCATTGAAAAGAATGTATTTCTTTTTCTAATCAATATAATACCTACCTAATTACATAGAGAAAGAAAAGCAGAAATTCTCTTCATATTTCTTTTTTTCTAGCATTGATGGTAAATTGGAAAATGTTCTTATCCCTATCACGTCTTCAACATGGCTAAGGAGCCCTCCCCCTCCAGTATTGATTTACCACTTCGAACAGGCCGTCTGAGTTGCAATTTACAAATATGAGTGGTTCTAACGCGAAACGCTTACAAAAAAAAAGTTGAGTCCAATAAATCTTGCTAGAACAAACTTTCGGCTTGTTTTTACGTTTCCCAGAAGAATCGAAATTATCTTGCTACTATACAAAGTACATAGCTTGGAATAACTTCAAATTAAAACTAACGCCTGTTCGCAACGTTTTTATGAATGTTTTAGTGGGCATGGTCTTCAAATGAGCATAAAAATCATGAACCGACGAGGGTAAATTGCGCTTTTCTCATATTAACAATCAACTATATGAAGTCTACTTGGATAAAAAGTTGCTCTCATGCAGAACTTCAAAATAAAAGCAAATAATGAGTATAGCTTGAACTATAAAGGGCAGTTATTTTTATTTTTTCAGATGGAAGCCATATTTTGAGAAAAACCATTAAGGTATTAGACTTGGAGTTTTTATTCAACTCCAAGAAAATCATATCAGGAGGGCATATTAGTTATGTACTTTATTGGAATTCTGTAAACTGCGTTAAAGATAAAATCAGCTAACACCACCTACCATGCTTAAAAGGTTATTCTGTTCAGTTTTTTGGATAATATCATGTATTTTTATAGTTGTATTTTCTATACTAAGTTATTGCAATACCTTGAAAGAGATACAGAATTGACAATACTCTCAAAAGTTAATAGACTTCTACGAGAACACTTTAAGGTTTCCTGGATAATCTGGAGTATTATTAATTGCTTTCGGTCCAACCAATAAATGATGAAAAAACCGAGGCACTATGGTCTGTCAGAGCTTGGGGAGTACATGAAGGTCCAAAATTCAGTCTAAGCTGTGGTAACCATCCTATCAAATAGTGCACGCCGTTTAAATACCTTGGCTATTGGATTAGTCCTAAGTTGGGCTGGTTCAACAATTATAAATAAATCACTAATAAAAATTCGACAAAGAGTCAATAAGATAAATTCTTGTCGTATTTATGGAACATCATCCTAACAACTACGTAGAACTTTGTTCGCTTGTTATGTCCTCACTTTTTTTACGTGGCTCTTTGCCATTTTCCCGCTTTTCTGAGTATGTCAACAAAGTAACTTGGCACATTTCTATGTCACATGCCTTTAACGAGTTCTACACGACCAGTGTTGACTAGATGAATTTTTCGAATGCGTGTAAAATGAGATCCCACTGGTTAATAAATGCACTCGCTACTGGAACAAATATCTTAAAGCTCTAGATGCCAGAGGTGGGAGGGTCACAGGTTTCAACCCGCAGGGAACAATTTTTTAATTTCTTCGATATTTTCGGGGCACGGGTTCTATCCAAGATACGGGCGGGCGAGGTGGGTTTGGAAATTTTAAAACTGTGTGGGCCTCGTACAGGGCGAGCATGGATTTGGATGGAGTCGGGTGGGTACAGAATTTCAGCGGGGCACGACGAAGGACCGTGAAAAAGTTTTCGATAGATGTCATTATTCTAGATATACACTATAGGACGCATATTTATTCATTATTTTCATCCAATTAACAGCGACAAGCTGACTTCTTTTATTCTTCCTTTCCTTATCGTTTTCCATATTTCGATAATCAGTGTTTTTAATGATGAGTGCACCAAGCAAAATCAAAGTGCTTGCACCACTCTGTGTTTTTAATTTGCACGATATTTTGCGATTTACTCGAAATAATAGAGTGCAGGACGTGATGCTCTCTATTATAACATTTTAAACTTTGTTTTATATTTTTATTTATTGATTGTTTCGTCTTTAAGGTCAATTTTCTTGCTTATTGCTCTTTGATTCATGCAAATAATCTTTTCTTATTTATATTTCAGATAATGACTATGTATACATGTCCACAAAAGTCTAGACTATAGATGGTTCGTAGTGACAGTACTTTGCTGATTTATTTTCTGACGTTTTAAGGTGTCCTGATTTTCCTACTTTTGATTGGAAATCCTGGTTTTGTCCTAAATTTTTAAGATTTATTTTCGTAGGACCTCATATACGTCATTTTGACGTTTTATTCGGTTATGCTCAACATTTCCTGAACAACCCATAGACATATTTATTCAGTGTTTTCTATAAAAAGAAAGATTGTACTCAATTTCTTTTACTGTGTCCACTCTTTTTCTTGTAATCAGTATAAATTTTAATTATTTCGAATCAATTAATTTTTTGAAAGCAGCTATTTCATCATTAGTGATTATGAATTGTAATTCGCTGATATTTACATTATTCGGTTCCGGACCATGCATAGTTGGATTAAATCTTGTAACTCTTATTTCAACATTTCAGTCGATTTACTTAAGTTTTCTTGTAAATGCTTTTATTTGATTATTTTTAATTTGGTTGTTTTATGTGCGCGAAGAGCAGATATAACAAGAAAAGGAAAAGTAGGATTAAAGGAAGAAGACGTGAATGCAGGGAAATGGTTTGAGCGTTGAAAAGATAGATATAGAATTTTTAAATCAGAGAGAGTTCGATTTTTTCTTATTTCTTTTTAAGGCTACTTTCTTAATAAAAATCCCATTTCGACTAGAAACAAATGGAAATCCAATCGAACTGGGGATCCTATCCTCAATGCCATATGCATGAGAGAAAGAAAATGCACACGTAGAGATAGCTACCGAAACGGAGAGAATACTACTCGAAATATGTATTCGAAGAAATATAATCTAGTAATCTCAATGCGCTATCATTGATGAACATACTTTTGTGCAATTTTCATCCTGAATAGTAGTACTATGATTAAGGTTCACGAATGGGGGGGGGCTGGCTAACCCCCTCCCATTATTCAGGCTGTCCGCCATATATTCAGCTCCTAATACTCCCAAAAACAATCGAGAGCCTTGGCTATGATAAGACTTCTGATTTTCAGAGAGGAGCCGCTGCGACCCCTGAGAGTATGAAATATAAACTATTATTTCTTTTTTCTAGATATATTTACATATTTTCACTTTGCTGCACTTTAATTCTTGAAACGGAGTGCAACTGTTGCAGTTTATCTGCTGAAACAGAGTGCGCGATTGCACTTTACTTCGAATTCTCATTAGAAACACTATCGATAATTGATTTATACTAAGTAGTGAAAGAATAAACAAAAAATCATTTAAATATTTACAATTACTAAATAGAATCAATTGACTCTCTTATCAATGGCAATGATCGAATCACATGCTTTATGATCTGATGAAGAGTTGTTTGATAGTTCGAACCCATTGAATACCAATTGAACCTCTTCAAATACTTCTCCATCTCTTAGTCAGGATTTGCATATTGAGAGGGAGAGGACAGGGCATCCGGACCCCCACCCCACAATTTCGAAAAGCAGCACTTTTTCTATACAAAATTGCTTCAAAAAGTATCTTTTACAATTTTTATGTAATAAATTTGTCCTGGAGGGATGGGCGGGGAGCACGGGGATCCATATCAAGAACCCCTATCCCCACTTTTTCTCTTTGGGCTAATCCCTGCTCTTGATCAATGTTCATAGAGTACTATCATATACAATCAATTCAATACCAAGATGCTTTTTAAAGAAAAATCAGAGAAATATGTACTTGTCGAATATCATAAAGTCACTCATGAGAAACCATTGCAATATTGAAAACAATTTGTTCTTCCCGTGGTCAAAGATGAAAATAGCTGAAGTGTAATAGTAAAAAACTTGACCTCGGACTTTTTTCTAATAAGATCATCACTTGTGAAGGAAAAGTCACTGAAAATAAAATAAAGAATGAAGAAGCATTTCTGAGGGTTTTACGGGTGCGGAGTGGGTGGGCCCCCCGAGAAGTACGCCTCTACGGGGCGCGGGCGAGGCAGTGCAAAGGTAGGACGGGGCACGAGCGGGGAGGGGGACGTTTAGAAAAACTGCTTACGGGGATCGGCGAGGGGGGTTGCAAAGCGCAGCGGGTTGGGACCCGCGGGGAGTCAAAAATCGATGCCCCCACCTCTGCTAGGTGCCTCTTAAGATGGAGAATTACTTACCGAGCAACTGATCCTTAACACACATAGGAATGAATGGCTAGAAGGCTCTCTGAAGGTGCTCGGACTTCGGAGGAATGCACGTTACATTAACCATGTAACAGTTTTGGAAAAATGTTTATTCTGGCACGATGAAAATCATCTGGTGGACACGATTATTCAGTTCTCAATTGATGATATCGAGCTATTGAAGGAATTCCCCGAATCCTTTTGAAATAACCCTGTGTAATGCTCTTTCCGCATGTAGTTCGGTGTATGTGGTAACATTATCCTTTCGTTTACATTGTGCGTATTGGTTTTTGTAGCATCGTTAGATTATATTATTATTTGTGTGTTTTTTGTTCTAATTTTTACCTTTTTCTTTTATTATTTTCTTTTCTTTTTCTCTTATTTCCTTTATTGGATTTTTCTTTGTCTGTGTTCTCATGGTTGACTGTTCATTGTAACGACTGGCCTTATTCTAGGCACCGGGTAACGTTATCAGCAAAACAAAAAAAGACAGTCATAGATTTCTGACAGACCTCTTATGACGTCATCAGGTACTAATGGGAACACAAATAATAAACCCCTATTTTCTCGTCAGATCCTTTACTCATTCCTCAACTAGGATTTCGATGAGATTTCGTCGGTTGATCACATCTGACCAGATCCAGTGTCGAATTCAATCACCTGGGACAATATATATGAAAACCTCTGTGATCAACTCATACAATGATCAGTGTTTCTAAAAGTAAGGATCCACAATGATAAAAAAAGTATCTAAGATCCTTCTCATATGAGTTTGATACTCCGTTTTACACTTTGTTCTAGACAACAGTGTCAAGTGATGGATAATTATTCAAGTTTTTTGACACGATGTCCTTTTCATTGTATTAGAACTTCGAAGTTCTAACTCTTTAGTTGTTTATTAGTGAACAGGTACTTTACGTTCAAAATCTTCAGACTGATCGCATCATTCGTTAAACGTTTCTATAGATTTGAAATTTGTTACTTTCGTTGTCATTGTAGACGAATCTTATATACGTAACGTTTTTAATCGATGTACATTATCTTCTTAAAATAAATAATTTTATTTTGTGAAATAGTTTCATCTACACCTTGGACACTTTGTGATACTTTCCTTCAAAAACCAGAGTATCAACCTGTATATTTTTTGTGAAAATGATACTCGACCAGACTCTATTTCAGATTTCAAAAAGTCATAGTGATGCGCGGAACTACTTAACTGCCAAGTGTTCACTTTCCATGTCACGAACGCGTTTCATAGCCGTTCGTCTCCATCTAAGATATTCCTTGATATTATTGTTGTCTTTCTTTATACGAAATCCACGTCATTCTTTATCATCAACGTTCGAAAAAAAAGGTGGACTGAAGAGATAATATTTCATGTTTCTTAGTAAGAATTCGATAAATCAGATATCAAGTAAACACTCTCACGTGAATGAGAATTAGTAGTATGTCGATTCTTTTCATTGAACGAATTTTATTATTCTCCCAACCAAATAGCAACGAACGGAATTCTCTTGATTTTCGTTTACGATTTAACATGAAATAATTTTGAGAATTGCTGATTTCTTATTAGATTGTAATTTTTTCTAGAAAAGGAATTTTAAAATTGCTCAACTTTTCAAAATGGATACATATTGTTACAAATGCAAAGAACAACATCAGAAATGCCACATTCAGAGCGCCATACTCTTGAAATCTCCTCTTTTCCTCGTAGAGAATCATGAAAATATCCTGACTTGCTCAAATTGCCATCATGCAGCAACGGAGCACTTCAGTTATGGTAAGAATTCTCATGGATTTAAAGCTTCAGAACTTAATCAAAAATGTATAGATAGTTCTTTAAAGAATTTCAAATTATGAAAAATCATACTAGGGCATTCATCAGCACGTACCTCACTTATTTTCACAACGAACGAAAAGCTTATCTCGATCCTTGTCCTTGCTATTTCATAGACTGAAATTTCTAATTTCATGCAAGAAAACGGTTTTGTCAATGATGCTATAAGGCATTCAGCGTGATTGAGAATAACAGGTTGCTTGATCTAACTAAGTAAAATTAAAACCGATGTGATGTTAATCTGTAAAGATTCTTTCATCATGGAGTAGAGCCGACGCCATGACAACATGTACATGTAGTGTATGTCTATAGTAGCCATCCTTCGTAGTTTCTTAAGTACTAGAACAATCATCAAATATGGTAAATGACTTTTTCTAGTTTATTTAATCGTTAAGATATCTATGAGTGTATGAAATCGAATCCAATGTAGTGCGATTGAATTCAAGGATAAAAATCGTTCAACCTGGACGGTCGGATCGTATATATCTTGTAAAAATGGTTTGGATCTTCATCATACGAAGGATATTGATAAGTTATGCTCATCTGTAATTACGAACATATGCTTTGTTTGTGTGTGTGTCGGATGTCTAGAAGCTGATTGAATTAGATATAAAATAACTGACTTGATGAAGCAACTCGACTTTATAGAAATGAAAGAAAATATTAGTTTTGACAAATACTGATATCATGGAGGTGAATCCATAGTTGAAAAGACATTTGTTGGTCAATGAGAAGTTCTGCAAGATTACGTGTGATAAAAGTACATGAAAAAGATTTTTTTTTCGGTGAAAATCAAATGAATGAGATGAAATAGTGTGAGCTGAACTATCGTTCTCCACGGAAAAGTCTCATTCTCTAGTAATCCATATGGGTGAGCAGGGAAACTTGTTTAAAACGTGAATATAATATCAGCTGGTTGATTATTTTTCGATGTTACTTCGTAGTTGGATGTCTTGTGAAGAAACTTAGTACGTATAGAATTATGTTTAATTATAAATTGAAACACAATTCCCACTGTATACAATAAGAAAAAATTGATCCCAATATGAATGGTTTTTCAAACGATTTTCTCGTAAAAGCGATTAGAATTTCATAAGTGTATTTTACTCACAATGAATATCTATAAGTCTTTCACATTCGATTATTTTTTTTCTTAAATATTCGCATGTAATTTCTAGCTGATTAAATTTTATTTTTTTTCAAGATCCATGGAGTCATCTATCTGAAATAATGGGTAAAGCAGCAAATTTCATGCGAAAACAGCACAAGGATTAACTTATGATTTAGTTTGGTTCTTTTTCATTAAATGTTAATAAACTTGTACGGATTGAACGAATGTTTCGCCAATGTAAAATAGAAGAAATGATGTCTAATAAAGATTACGCTCGCATTTGATTTATTTTGATCATTGGCAGAGTCTCTGATGGAGATAATTATTTTCAAGTATGATAGTCATCTGTTATTGAAAAATTTGTTAGTCGCCTTTGAGTGTATATATTACCATGAATAAGTAGTGTTTTGGTATTTTAACTGTCGAGTTTGGAAGAAGCATAAAAAATAGTCATATGCCAACGTATTGACTGCTAATGGTCAATTATTATTATCATCTATCTTTTTTTCTACTGCAATCATTTGGTTGGAAAACAAGATGTTTACTCGTTTCGCTCCTTTTTTCATCATTTCATCTGTTCGATATTGCCTTGTAAAAAGTACATGTAATAGACAGTGAACTGGATTTTTGGCAGAGCTCCGCGAGGTGTTCAAAACACCTCGCCTAGTATGCGTCAGAAAAAATGATACTTTTCGGTAGCATGCCAACCACCCACAACAGTCACTATCATTTCATTTCCATTAACTTGCTATTAGGTACTGGTGGTACCTTTCATCACTATCTCTGTTGCTTCTCTACGTCGACTCTTGTTCATTGATCTACCAGTGGGTTAAGATAAGCTACACTCACACTTGTTCATTGAGACTAATATGCGGAAGATATAGGTCTACACATGTGATTCTAAATGGGAATTGTCTCTTTACGCATTGATATTGACACCATTTTATTTTCTAGCATTGATTCTATTTTTGTACCAGATTATTTTTATTTATTATAGCATCTGTTACTTTAATGCTGATTGATTCGATAGTCACAAATATCTTTTTCTTGTCTTTCATTATTTGTCGATGTTAGAGAAATGAAAATAAAATAAAATGATTCTAGCATCTTGTATATTTTTTTGTGTGTTCGATGTTTAATGTTACTACAGACAGAAAAAGTGCGCCGACATAACACATCCTCTGATCTTCATTGCCCAAAATCATTGTTGGCATAACAAAAATAGAGAATAATAAATAAACGAAGATTAAATAGCCCTTACTGTAACAAAAAAAAACAATGAATATGATTAAAAATCAATTAAAAGCACAAAAACAACGCAACATGAACATTAAGAGTCACCAGATGGCATGGATGTTGCTCCATCGGTACCATTCTCGGTAGTAATTGGTTGAGATGAATTTTTCGAGTCAGTATTCTAGAAGCAGGTAAAAACAGCCAATGAAATAGTATCCTAGAAATTGTGAACTGCTCATATTTCGTACCTTTTTCTCTTTACTAGCTTTTTTCTTGGCTTCTTTCGCTTCTTTCGCTAATTGTTGTTCTAATTTTCTTCGTTCTTTTTCTTCTTGTTTACTTTTTTCAATTAATAATGCTTGTTCACGTTCACGTCGCAATACTTCTGGATCACAGAATTTTATTATTGCCTTATTTGTACCAGCTACAAAAACAAACAAACAAATAAATAATGAATAAGTAAATCATTGATGAAAGATAATATTCAATTGTATACCTTGATCTTCAAGTCGAACACCTAGTTCAGGTAAAATTTCATTTCTTACATGATCACATAATGTAAGAATTTCTTTGTTCTTAACTGTAATCGCTTGTGTTCGTACAGCATCACGAAACAATGCAAATTGTTCGACATAAGGCATTGCAATATTCTCGACATTA
Organism: Rotaria macrura; assembly: GCA_900239685.1. Classification (NCBI taxonomy): domain Eukaryota; kingdom Metazoa; phylum Rotifera; class Eurotatoria; order Philodinida; family Philodinidae; genus Rotaria; species Rotaria macrura. The sequence goes on along the minus strand of OENT01000469.1, from coordinate 54,287 downwards.
ATTGCTGACGCTTGTTGTTCAGTTGCTTGAGTAAATCCAATGTCATCAGTTGTTGATATAGATGAATTTAAGCCAAAGATATTCATTAGACGTGTTATATATACGGTAATATTTCGTAGAAGAAGACAATTAATAACCGCATTCGTTCTATTCATATAAATGTTTGTTGTTGAAATTAATTGACGTATGTTTTCCATGACTGTTGGTGTGTCAATAGAATCGCATAGTGCTAAATGAATTTGTTTTTTCGTTTCTGAATAGTTTTCATTCAATTTGATATCATGATCATCGAATTTCGTATAAGCATTCGAATGATTTAATTGTTTCATTGAACGTAGACGAGTTTTGATATTAAGAAAAAATTCGTTGAGCATTTTTTCATACATTACAGCCTTTTCCATACCATGATCACTATAATCTAATGTAGATGACCATGAATGTAGTAAGAACAATAGACGGATTTGTCTCGATGAATATTTTTCAAGTGCCTGTTGTATTGTTACAAAATTCTTCAATGACTTTGACATTTTACAACCAGCGATTGTTAAATGACCGCTATGAAGAAAGTAATTGACCCATGTGTCACTATCGTAGTATGCTTCGGATTGAGCTATTTCATTGTCATGATGAGGAAATTTTAAGTCAATACCACCAGTATGTATATCGAATTGTGAACCTAAAAGCAAAGAATTCATTTTCATTCATCACAAATACAGACATGCATGTTTCAGACTCAGTATTCTAATCGCATAGAACAAACAAGATCAAACATGATATATTTAGATAGAGAGCGTGTGACTTTACACAAAGTTTTATGAGTCGAAATGTAGGAGAATAAACGTATTCTCGTTTTACACTATATCAAAATTACGTTGAAATTTCAGTTTCAGAAAGGACATCAGAAAAGGGGTTAGAACAACCCACACTATTCATTTATCACATAAACGACAGTTTTGTTACTGCGAGTTGTCATCAGCTATTTCGATTTACTCCAAACATTTGCTGTCATACTAAACTTCGAGAAAAATCTTGCAAAGAAACGCAAGATTTGCTTAAAGCTTTTCGTTTCAAGTCTCTTAGACACTTACTGAAAAGTTGAAGAGTGAAATTATGACCTGAAAGTTTGCCTTCTTGATAAGTGTCTCATGTATTTTGAAAATATTCTCAAAATTTCAGACAACTATATTATTCCTTTCATTAAGATTGTTAGTACGTAGATGTTCAATAAAAGAGCTTCGAACTTTAAACTGAACTATACAATTGGTAGGAAAATCAAGAAAATGTTGTTGAAATCCATCCCATGGTTTCTCAGTGTGTGAAGTGATAGCAGATATTTTTTCTGGAATAGTATATAATAAACAACTCAAATTAAAAGATTCCCTCAATGATAGTTGATGGTTGTTTTCTTTGGTCTTGAAGTTCTAGATCAGCATTAGAATTAATACATGCTGACTTCTTATCTTTACAAAGCATTTACGCTGATTCTGATAGATTAGCTTGATGGAACCACACCTTTTGAATTTCATCTCCCTAGTGTTTCGATGATATTATGTGTTTCGTTCGAATAACACTGTTAATTTTGATACGATCATTGCAATTTTAATCCAAGACAATTATCTAATCGATGACTTATTCTCTGAGCTAACTTTCATAGGACAGATCACAATCTGTATTTCTCAATATTCGATTCGATGACAGGTTGATTTTTATTGTAGTCATCTAATATATGCAAAAATTTATGTAGGGAAATTCCCACTTTTTGAAAAGTATCGATCGATGAATATGATCGAAGACTTGACAACCGATTGAAAAATTGTCTGCTATTAGAGTCGATCATATCACAATGGATTTACGCTTTATTCAACTAATCAACAAAACATATGAAATGATGTCTTAGATCAAATTCATACGAAAATTCGTCGTATCGTTTGAATTCGGCAAGAGAAAAACAAGTTCTCCGATGCCGACGTCTTTGATTAGCATTCCCTCTTCTTCGTTGAATGATCATCTTTTCAACAAATATTAATTCCGAAAATAAATTCTTACCTAATATTGTACTAGCCATTACACTACATTCAATGTGCCAACCTGGTCGACCTAGACCCCAAGGTGATTGCCAAACAGGTTCACCTACTTTGCTTTTCTTCCATAGAACAAAATCACATTCATTTTTCTTCTCTTTGCTTGAACTTGACGATGTTGTTAATGCACCTTCACCTTCACTTAATGCTGCTAGATCCCCCATACGATCGGGTTCTAATTTAGCATATGAATGTTGCCGATGAAATTTGATTGTATCGAAATAAACCGACGAATTCGATTCATATGCATAACCATTTTCGATAATTTTCTCAATAAATGTTATTATTTCCGGTACATATTCGCTAACACGTGTTAACACATGTGGAGGTAAGATATTTAAACGTACCATATCATTATGAAATTCTGACTCATAATGACGAGCGAGTGCAAGAAACACTTCGTTATCTAACGGATTTTCCGTATGAGAATGATTGAAATCTAAATACATTGATAGTATATCGTGACAATCGTCCAATAGTTTCTAAAAAGACAATCAACTTCTGATTGAATCATTCTATTACAATGCATCAATTTACCTTTCGTTTTGCTTCTATATCAGATAATGTTTCAGCATCTTGAAGAGATTTTTCCACTGAAGCAATTTGTTTTTCATACATTCCTTGTTTATCTTTATCGGTTTCACGTGCACGAACATCTTTTACATGCTAAAAATACGAAACAGATTTTATTTTCAAGTTCTACCATCCTAAGTTATCTATCGATATCGTAAAATTACAGCAGAAAATTTTTGTTCTTCGTTAAAGAAAGTGTATGGCAAGCAAATGAATTTTTCGATTTTATTATTTTGCTTTCAATTTTAAATGAAATAAAATTCTTGACAATCTACACGTATTTCTCTTGATCAAGCTACTATTATCTAACTATTCGTGTTGCATAGAGAAAGAAAAACAAAATATTCAACGTAAATTTTCATTTCAAAAAACTTACTTTTAATGCGAGTTGACAATCTTCGAGAACTTTTTCAATCGTTATCGAACTATCATTGATGTAGGTTTTGATGAGATGTCTTTCACGTGCTCGTTTAATAATCTTGAAATAAATAATCAATTGAAATATGTTCATAGTTCACATACAAAAGAATATTTACTTTATCGTCAATATCAGTTACATTCATACAATAGAGAACTTCATAGCCAAAATAATCAGCCATGACACGACGAAGAATATCAAAGGATATGTACGATCTTAAAACGAAACAAAATATCGATAAAAATACATTGTATCTCATTCTTATTGAATTACCGAGCATGTCCCATATGAGATGTATCATAAACGGTTGGTCCACAACTATACCATCGCACTTCATTACCATTGATTGGTATAAAGACTTCCTGAAAATGAACATCAGTTGAATGGCTTGAGAAAATCATCTAGTCAACAAAATACTTTTTTCTTGGTAAAGCTGTTGTGGAGTCGGAGTTTGACATCTGATTTCATTTCTGGACATTTCCACAATGAAGATGATGGTTTTTGTTGGGTTGTTAAGCTCATGTTCGATCAATTATGAGTAGAAATGAAGATTTTTACGTTGAATCTACAAGAATAAATGAGAAGAAAAAAGATCATGCAATGCTCTACGTAGTCTTGCGTTCATTTCATCATACATTGACTAGGTTAAGCAAAGATACTCTCACAAACACACCCACATCGCCATCGTCATTCAAAGACCGTCCAACGCAACGTTGTTGTCATTTCCTCCTTGCTTGCGTTCTACATCGTGTCATTGGTGTTTCAAATCTTGACTTTAAACAGGAATCGAGATGGCAGTAGTTGACAGTAAAAGTACCGATGTGATGTTACGTATAACTATCGATCGACTTTTTTAAATAACTTTCATCCCTTGCTGAAACAGATTGCTAAATAATAGATGAACGAAAAGATCAATGTAACTTTTGGTTACTTCCAAACCAACCAACTGCTTGGTTGTCATTTACATAGTACACGACAAATAGTGAAGCCGACAGCCTTCATGTCTCATGTTTGATCCGATAGAAAGTCACACATAGGGTTAGTTATTGAAACAGAGAAATAAAGTCAGATTTATCTGCTTGTATGCGTCACATATGGATGAGGTTGGCGTTTCGATTTTATTGAAAATTAAATTTGTTAGCAAAAAGACTTCAAGATTGTTTTTCAAATTCCAAAGAATCAATCTTTAAATCATAAATATATCAATCAGTCTTGTTTTTATTAATTAAACTAGAAACAAACGAAAGAGATGCAAAAACAAATGATGAATTATCGTAAAAATTCATTTCTTTGAAACGATGGTGAAAATCGTTTCGATGCTGCTCGATATAAATCGTGTTCTGTAAAACTATAATTTTTTTGTTCGATCAATTCATGAAATACTTCCAATTGACAACGAGTAAATACAAAGTTTCGATACCAATTTCCTGTACGTTCTAATTTTTGACCATGTTTATCAAATGTTGTCGGTGGTGGACATCCGTAATGATCGAATCGAGCGTGATATGTTTTTGTTGGATCTTGTCGAGTTTCATGTACACGTTCACATACGAGACATTCAAATTTACTTATGAAATTACCTCGAACACGATCATTATTAATACCCCATGTACGTTCAGACATAGTTCGAACAAGAAGTGTATCATTTAATATTAAACGATTTAATTTAAAATAACGATAGGTATCATATAAAGTATCATTGTTATTTAATTCATGAATGTAACGAGCTAAATCTGCAGGTGTAGCAAAATCGGAAATGGATATTGCTGAATGATTATCAGGAAGAAAGTCCTATTCGAAAGAAAAACATGTATGATTGTCTATCGAATGTTTCGTTCACATATAATCTATGTAAATATATTCTACTTGAAAGCTATCTGATCCATAGACGATTGGTACGGTTCCAGTTTTCAATGGACGCCAAAATTTTTCAGTTATATAATCAGTACAGATAGCATTTTCAAACGCCAATGCAAATTTATATTTACCAACAAGAGTTAAAAGCTCGTCATGTTGCATCGTATCAACTGGAACTCTCAAACTACGATATATAGAAAAGAAACGAATTGAAGTTTTATTTAAAAAAAAAACATTCGTATTCTGTAGCAATACATACTGTTCTGGTAAATCTTTATTATGTAAACATTCTCCATATGAATCAATTTGAATGTGATTCATTAATTCTTTGATGTATAAATCTCGATCCGACGGTGTATTACAATCAGATTGAATATAAATAATGGGTGCTAGGTTTTCATTCTTTTGTAATTGTGTTTTTTCTTGAACATCAATAACATATGTTTGATCTAATATATCATCTATAGATGCTAGCCATTGAGTTGTTAATGGTAAATCAGAATGACGTTTAAATGTAGCCGTGTGATTAAACATATTCATAATAGATTCATAGGAAAACACAAAATTATTTTTCGGTGATTCTTCATGAAGTAATGACCAATGTTCATGTTCATAACGTGGTAATGGTAAATCATATAGATGAAAATCAGTTCCATAGAAGAGAAATGCAGAAAATTGTTTATGATCACGATACTTTCTTATATTTGATATAAAACATCGTGCTTGATTGCCACATCGAATATAGGAACCTGTGTCATACGTAAATGGTGTCCACCATACAAGAACAGGTACACTTAAATTTTGAGTGGCAAAATAATTCTCTTCTTTAGTTTCAATATCTAATCAAATAGAATGAATTGAAGAAAGGAACACAGTTCAGAAAACTTACAATTATTCAATAGGGAAACATCAGGACGTTTACGAATTTCTGTTATATATTCAGTACCAATAGGAGTACCATCATCATCGATATATCTCTTAAAATAATGATCAAGACATTATATCCTATGATGTGTATCATTTTCTTTGACGTACTTACCAATCGATAAAAAAAGAAAAAAATCAATAGCAATAGTAAGACATAGATGAGTGTTTTAAAACTGCAAATTATATTTGACACAAAAAAAACAATGTAAAACTCATTATATTAATGCAAAAAAAAAACACTGTACCGACGAATAAAAAATTTCATCATCACTAATTCAAATCAACGAAAGACATGATTCGGTAGGAGAACAAGATAGACAAGTGAAAATTTTTCTGTGCATAGTATTCTTGAGAATTACAGCAGATGCTTTTAGAAGTATTATCACATTTTTTGGCCTTTATGATGTCCATATAAAATCTAAATTAAGTTCATATAACCTCAGTTCAATGAATAACCATTAATGAGAAAAGAATATTTTCTATTCTATATGCAGTGTAAATCGTGTTTTTTCCTTACATTTACAAATTTGTTAAACAAGTATGTGAGTGAATGAACGAAAGAAATCAAACTTAACCAAACTATAGTTCGACGAGTAGCGTTCTCTATCGTTAGCTGTTTAAAATAGATAACGAAGCAAGCCATTCCCATTAAAGTGCAACCATTGATCCGTTATGTATGACTACTTTGATTTATTATTTTATAATCAATTTCATTTTGAATAATTAATTTAATTTAGATAAGTTCTCTTATTTGATTATTTTGTTTTTGTTGAAGATTTCAATCATGTGTCTAGATGATGGTTGTGATGATCTTCTTTGCTGTCTCTGTGTTCCTTTAGCCGCCATCTGTTGCTGTATGTTTTCTAGAATCTCAAAATACTTTACCACAATATTTTTTTCTGTTTTTCTTTAGGCAAATGCTGTGTAATTATATTTGATTTAATTTTTTCAGTTTCATTTTTCATGCTCTGAAAATTCTATTCTTTTCATTCTATAGAAAGACATGACGAGTTCGAATTCCGGTAATAATCAAGGACCAACGACTGTGTATGTTCTTTTGTTGACACAGTTGATATAAGACTTGGTTTCGTTTCGTTTTCATTCAGTTATTATCAGCAACCAGGTGGTTATATACCAGCATCAGGCGTCTATGGTCCACAAGGTTATGGTCCACCTCCTCAAACTCAACAGCAATATTATCCAGGAGGTGCTCAGGCATACTATCCACCTCCAAACCAACAACCAGGTTATCCACCTCCAAATCAACAACCTGGCTATCCAGCATATAATCAAGAAAATTATTATCCACCACAACAAGGCTATGGTGGTCCACCACAGCCGAGTTACGGCGGTGCACCACCACCGTATATTCAACAACAACCAAATCCTTATAAGTAAAAAACGAATGAACCAATAAGAATGCGTTGCAATGAATAAAGAAATGTCGTCATTTAATCTTCTTTTTTCCTATTCAATGATTTACTTCTATGTATATTATTTAAACTTCATTTATGAGAATATATCCATACACTGAATCTTTTATTTTATTTTATTATCTTTTTTTTCGTGTTTTGATAATTATAGAAAAACAGATAGTGCAAGACATTACATCTACGATTAATTATATGCTTCTGAACGATCTATTGAATAGTTTAATGAAATTTCTGTATTTATCATCCATGGTATCGCTTGCATAGATACATGATCGGCACGCTTAGCTCGTAGACGAGCTTGACGTCGACGAAAATCACCATGAACAAAAGCATCGAATGCTGCTGGATGTATAGCCCAATAATAGCCGCGACGATTTTCCGATTTTTCTTTTCGAATGAAACATTCATTTAGTGATAAATTGTGTCGTATAGAATTTCTCCAGGCTTTACTTTGTAATGTTCCAAAATAAGGATATTCATTTATAATCCATTCATAGATATGAACAAGTAACATTTGATAATTAGGTGAAGATAATATAGCACGAGCGATCAAAGCAACATAAGATTCTTGTGGTTTTACTACTGGTGTAGATGTTTGATGAGGACAGACATTTTGACACGATGGACTCCGACTGAAATAACTACTATCTTGTGGATTCATTGTTCTATGAAGAAAAAAAATAAACAATTAAAATAATGCACGAACACACATCGACACGGTGAGGCGAGCTTAGAATTTCTTTTTCTGACGACGAGAGAGCGAGAGAGAAAAAAACGATTCGTCTCATTCATTAGTATCTATGAATTTATGCTTTAACTTACTCTGAAATTTTGAAAAATGTGTTGTGGTTCACTCCTTCGAATCGTTCATCTATTTATATGTATTCCTATTTCTTTTTCTTTCTGTTTCTTGTGACATGTATGATGATGACTTGTACAACATTGATTAATGCTATCAGTAGATAGGTAACAGTTTGTATAAAAATTCATGTTGTTCTCGCTTATGACAATATGAATTGTCGGTAAGTGGTAAGGTGTCATCAACATATTGATCAATGATCAGCTTGAACATGATCACATGCAACCTGCCGCATCATTTATTGACTTATTTATTTATTCATTTATTTTTCTACTGATTGAAAAATATTATTGTTTTTGTTTCAGATGGCCTCAGGATCGATAGCTACAAGTCTTGAATCAACTGTTACACTTAATGATGGTGTAGTGATGCCATTATTTGGACTTGGAGTGTATTTAATTGATGATAACTGTATGTTAGTTCGAATGTTCGGAAAAGAATATTTAAATTTTATATTTATTAGGCGCTGACCTAGTCGGTGCAGCTATTAATCATGGTTATCGATTAATTGACACCGCTGAATTTTATGCGAATGAAGATGGTGTTGGTAATGGTTTAAAGTTGAGTGGAAAAAAACGTGAAGACATTTTCGTTGTATCGAAATGGTGGCCATCGAATGAGGGAGCGAAAGGTGCTCTGAGAACACTTGAAAATTGTTTAAAAGGGTTTCTATATAAATTTTAGTTTTAGTTTTCGTGTCATCGCCTAAATTTTTTTTTCATATAGTCTTCAATCGGATTATGTTGATTTATATCTTCTTCATGCACCACAAGGTGGTCGTTGTGCTGAAGCCTATCGAGAATTACTTGAAGCGAAAAAGCAAGGAAAGATTAGGTAAGTGTAAGACAAAACTATTCTCAATCAGAGTACATTTCATTTTAATTATTTCAATTATCGTAGATCGTTAGGTGTTTCAAATTTTGGTGTTATCCATCTAGAAGCTCTTGCTAAATTAGGTCTTGAAAAACCATCAGTGAATCAAATTGAACTTCATCCATGGCAACAGAAAAATGATATCGTAAAATATTGTCATGAACATGATATTACTGTTATGGGCTATTCACCATTGGCCAAAGGTCAAAAAGTTCAAGATAAAACTGTTGGTGCAATAGCTGATCGGTAAGATTCTCTTTGTTTTTTTTCTCACTTGAATTAGATTATGAATTATCAATTGAATTCAATAAAAAAAATATTTAGATTATCGAAAACTCCGGCACAAATATTAATTCGTTGGTCTGTTCAACATGGATACATAACAATACCTAAGACATCTCAAAAATCAAGACTTCAATCAAATGCCGATGTATTCGATTGGTCCATCCCCGATGAAGATATGAAAATATTGGTAAGTAATCAGCAGCGAATAATGTCATTCTTATTATCCATCTACTATACATATTTGTTTTCCGTATAGGATGCCCTTGGTAAAAAGCCATGGTCATGCACTTGGGATCCTACACATAATAGTTTAAAAGAAGCTGGCCTACAATAACCTAGCATACACAATAAATATTTTTAACATCTAATCAAGAGTTTCCCATTTTTTCGTTTTCTAAGATTGTAACATCATTTTAAGGACAATTTTCTTATGCCTTGAATAAAAATGTCATAGTCTTATCAAGTCAATTATACGAATGATATTGAAAACATCTTTGCTAACTTCGAAGGGATTACTATTGTTTTCCATAGATTTAAAGCATGATACACATTGACAAATAACGAATATGTTCTTTTTGTGTTCCTCAATTTTTTCTTTCATTTCAATGAAATCCCTGTGCTATCATATATCATAACGGCACTTCTACGAATTTCAATCAAGCTGGTATAGATGACATTACTTCTCTTTCATGTATGCACATATAGATGAGAATACAAAAACGTCAACTAAAAAGGGTGTGCACAGGGGTTAAAGTAGTGCGTGCGTATGCATCTACGTCAACGATCGCCTATCATACAATTCAAAGAAACGCAAAGTAAATACGATTTAACTGCGTCATATTATACAATATGATTATTATTTTACGAAAAACTTATCTATTTGTTGACTCAGGTGATGCACTGGAAAATGGAATATATATATATAAAGAAAAAGTTATGGTGTGGGCAGAAATATTTCTTTTACGATGGGCAGCCTAAAACATCAACAATACAATCATATCAATGGCGATAGCGATTCTGATAGTAGAAATTGGTGTCAAATATTTAATAAAGCATGGGAACGTAGTGATCGTCTGTTTAAGTTACTTCGTTCGACAGATGATTTTTATCGACGACCTATTGAATTGAGATTACCACTTGTATTTTATCTTGGTCATTTGCCGTGTTTTACTTGGGCACAACTTCGTCATTTAGATGGAGTGACTAAAGTCATCGATGAATTCTATGATAAGCTCTTTCAACGTGGTGTTGATCCAGATGTGCTAACTGGCATTGTTTATCATGGACATTCAAGTAGATTTTCACTCGATAATGCCAAAGAAGAAGAATATTGGCGAACATTTAGTGTGCAAAGTGTTAATGAATATAAAGTCAAAGTACGCTCCGAAATTGAAAATGTACTAACCAATGGCAATCTTAACTATCATGATATAGACACGTTGAATATATTAAATATCGGTTTAGAACATGAGATGATGCATCAGGAGACACTTATGTATTTATTTGCGAAATTACCTATCGAAGCACTTGCAATAAATACTATGAATGATGAGAATCTTCTTCATTGTCATGCCAATTTACCTTTACGTGATAATATGTGGATAGCAGTACCGGGAGGGCAAGTATCATTAGGTAAATCATATAATGAAACAGAAACTACGTATTCATTTGGTTGGGATAATGAATTTCCTTGTGAATCAACATATGTGTCCAGTTTTGAATTACAATCACATCCAGTTCGCAACGGTGATTTTCTCAAGTTTGTTTTAGACAACGGTTATAAAACGAAAGATTGGTGGGATGACGAGGATTTCAAATGGATTAATCAATCGAACATTTGTCATCCACCATCATGGAGTTATGATGATGATTCGTATTTTGTAAATTTTCTATTACATCGTGACATTCCTATTGCATCTGTACTTGACCATCCTGTTCTTGTTGGTCATGTTGAAGCCAAAGCATATTGCCGATGGTTATCACAAAAACATGGAATTATAATCGATTTACCGACCGAGTTCGAATGGGTTTATGCCATGTGGGATTGGTCAAAATGTATACCAGCAACTTTATTGAACGATGATTATAATATTGATTTTCGTCATCTACATACAATACCAATTCAAACATGTTCAGAAAAACAATTACAATGGCAAGGATCAGGATTTGAATGGACATCGAGTTTATTTCGACCATTCTCTGGTTACCGTGGAAATCTACCGTCATATCCAGGTTATTCGTCGGATTTTTTCGATGATTCTCATTATGTCCTATTGGGCGGTTCGTTTGCGACAGATTCAAAATTAGTTCGAAGAACGTTTCGTAATTGGTATCAAGATAAATATAGATATGTATTTGCTACGTTCAGATGTGTTAAACGCGATGGACATACTGATCATCCTTTGACGTTAGCTGATCGTGAAAGAATCATAACTACATTGAGTAATTCAAATCATCGAACTATTCCTTCTGAATATTTTTATGATGCACATGGTTCAGCAATTTATGAACAAATAACACAACTTGAAGATTACTATCTATACAATCAAGAATTACAATTATTACACAAAAGAGCTCTAGATTTGAAAGCTACTATTCTGCAACATTCTAATCTTCAAACTTGTTCATTATCATCATCATCTAGTATTCACATTATTGAACTTGGCTGTGGTGATGGTAGTAAAGTTGAAAAATGGCTATCAGCATGGATTCAATCCACAGACAATGTATCATTTTTATATCATCCTGTTGATATATCGCAACATGCTATTGATTCACTTGTTCAACGATTAAATGAAACAATTGGTGAATCTATCGTCAAAAAACATGTCAAAGCCATATGTTCAGCATTTGAACAGATGCATACTAAAATCAATATTGCTCCATCTGATATACAAGTAGTGATGTTACTAGGCAGTACAATTGGTAATTTTTCTTCGTTTGATTCCAATCATATTAAATATGGCGAAGATTCACCTGTCATGAAATTGTTTGGGTTTATTCGATCGAATTTGAAAATAGGTGATTGGTTTCTATGTGCATTCGATCTTTGTAAAGATGTGAATACAATGATTCGAGCATATAGCGATCCGAAAGGTATTACGTCGGCATTCAATACTAATCTTTTACTTCGGCTTAATCGAGAATTGAATTTTAATTTTAAAACTACGAATTATCAACATTATGCAACATTTAATCCACTTCTTCGACAAATGGAAAGTTGGCTCATTAGTACGAAACAACAAGTTGTCAGCGATCAAAATGGTTTTACAATGAAATTAGAACCGTTCGAAGCTATTCAAACAGAAGTATCTGTAAAATATACTCAAGAAGATATTCAATTGTTAATGAAGAAAAATTCTTTTCAAATAATTGAATCATATATAACGAATGAGTATTATTTACCATATACTTTATGTTTGGCACAAGCTATCTAAGAAATGATACAAAACTTTTCACTCTCTTGTTCTGATTTTTCTTAAGAATCGATTGTATTTTTTTTCTCGTTTAATATGGTTACACTTTAAAATTCCTTTGTTTTTTGAAAAATCTAATAGCGACATATAATAGTTATGCTGCATTCATTACAATGACGTATATCAAAATTTAAAACTACCACTAGTAAAAATCTACTGTTATCTGCAACTGTTTTCCTTTTCGTGTTAATTTTTTTAGTCGCGGAATTTTAATAAGATTAAAAACAATCTGTTATTGATGATATCGACGATGATTTCTTCTATTCGACGAAAACAAAAACTATCCCTACCGTATTATTGAATTAAATTGTCAAACAAAAGAACCTATCGATGATAAGTTTAAATGTCAGAGAAGTAATTCAATAGTAATTCTCTATCATGATACAATTAAAATTCTCTTTTCTTAATGCAAAACATATTTTTAATACAAGCAATCAAATAAGAGTGCTAGTGACATATTCTGAAAAATGATAATGGTAATTTATGTTTTAATCACAACGTTCTTCAAGGAATCTTACTTGATTGATGATTCCATTTTCATGAGTTAGAAATTATTTATTGATACATTATTAAAGAAACTTGTGATCCAATCTTAGAAAATATCATCAAGTATGTCGTGTAAGTCAATCGAACAAAAATGCTGATGTGTATAAGACCATATGGCTTTACATGTAAATCAATATTAGAATATGATAAATTAATTGAGGTGATTTGAAGAACGAACTTTTTCTGTTAGATTCTAAATGCACTTTAGAAAAGTAAGAGTACTTGACGGGATTAGATTATTTTTGAATTATTATTTTTCCCGGGGGTGGAGGAGGGGGGGGGGATGGGCGAACGAACTAATTTCATGTGATTTCAGGAATTGAAATCAGTTTGTTTTCCCTTGTCGTTTCATAGGAAACAATTGAATCAAATAAAACTGAAAGTTTTGTGTCGTTGTACAAAACAGGATATCATTATGTTATCGTGTAATAACTAACAAGTATTTGACTAGTCTCGCTCAATAAGATAACAAGAGTGCTTTTTTTTAAGCAAATATTAGAAATTACACGAGTCTTGTATTCAAATGTTATTTTGCTTCATAAGAAAAAAAATATATAGAACTGCTACAAAGATCGTTGTCTTTTTCTTTTAAATTTCAATCTGAAATGTACAATTTATTTTAGTGTTCGTATTGCTGCTGAATGCATCATCATTCAGAACTCGATGTTATTGACTGATAAGAAATTGTTAAGATTTCGATGTTAGACATTGCTATTGTTAATACAAAGTTATTGATTCGTCATGATACTCATTTTTATTAAAAATGTTTCCGAATTTCGTTGATTTCTGAGGAAGTTTTGTAAAATGGCTGTATTCTTTGCTAATAAACTGTTGCTGGTGAACAATTATCTTTTGCGAAAGTTTTAATGCTAATGTTTATTCATATTTACGCATATAATTCTCTTCGTATGTAAACTATTAATTCGTTCTTATATAAGGATGGATGGGAACGTTTTTTAAATCCGAATAGAGGAAAAACTCATTCAACTGAAAAGTAGATAATGCATCGAAAAATTTCTGACCACGTTAGACGAACATATAGTTATCACTCTTTGACGGAAGATACACAAATGTAAAGTTTGCACTGTTTTTATTTGTTAGCATAAGGATTGAGCAACTGTTTTCTTTTTGTTTTCAACTTCTGCGCTCGAATATTATTAACGAACCATTCTATTCTTATTTTCAATTGTCAATTTTTAAAAAGTAAGAAGACAAACAATGCTGTCTGGTTTATTGTACAAGCGATTAGTGCTATATCCTTCATTATCGATTCCTATGTAACTTAGGTACTTATTTGTCGATTCAGTGGCCATATTTTGTATCTTGGGATTTTTTACCTTGTGTTATAAGAAAAAAAAACATAAGGGGGAAACACGCACAGATGTTCGTTGATCATAGTCAAACGAACAAATATTAGAATGAGATCGGACGTTTAGTTTTTTTTCAAATAATATCTAAAGACATTTTTTTCTTTCTCTATTTTTTCTCATCCTTATTATCAACATAATGAAAATTATCAATTTCATTCTTTTTAATACATCCGTGTCATGTTCGAAGGCATACGTGCTACTAATTAAAGAAAATTTGAACCATAAAGTATCCATTAGAAATAATGTTTTTGTTTTTGTTGTTGATGGATAGCTTCAATGCGATACTCTAAGATAACAATTATTGAAGTTGTCATGAATATGTCCCACAATCGTGTCATGATTTCAATGTTTTTTCTTCTATCTGATAAACCGTGGGGGCGTCGCTCGATTAGCAAATTTAATTGTTTTTTGTTAGATCCCTTGCGATTTATTTCACTTCTTGATTCTGAAGAATATTTTATTCTGTGCGAAAAAAAAACATTCTTCCTCTTTGTCGAATTATTTTCGTCGTCCACTTAAATCAATATTTAAAATATAAACTGTATTCTTTGATTTCGTTTTTCTCTTTGTATTTGCTTCCATTAAAAAACGATTGAAAACGGAATGCTAGCAACATCAATTAATTGAGAACTTTTGTATTTTCCGGTTCTAGAAACATTCCAAGATTTATCACAATATTATTCACAAAAAAGAATAAGTCTTGAAACTGCAACCCACTCATACTTTTCTACACATATGAGATGTAAATGTATATCAAAGCGAGATCGACTGCTTGCAATACTCATTTCATCACTGTCAGCTTTAGAATGTAATTCTATGCCAAATTAAATGACTACTCAATTTGACAAGATCTCTTTCTCTAATTTTCACTTCATTATTATATTCTGCCCGAAACATATGAATGATTTTAATAGTTACAAACTTCTTTGAAAAGTACCACAAAATAATACTTAATAGAATTTGTATCGCTCTTCTGTTTTCTTGACCATCGATTTGGGATAATTGATGAAAAAGTAGTAAAAGATTTCTATTGTTGTAATCAAATCATAAGTAAATTTTATTGCTAAGAAACAACTATATAGAATGGAAAAATTCTCAAGTGAATGGCATGTTGACAGTTTATCGGACAATGTCTTGAGCAAAACACAGCATTGTCTCGTTTTACTTGAGCAAAAAGTGATTTAAAGAGACGAAAAGCAGATCATAAACATTCGAAAAAATATAGTATTGCACGAAAATATCAATATCTGTGTAAAACTTTATGTTAACACATTCATTTTGTTTGATTCATTTCTCAAATAGTAACAAAAAACAATCGGATTGAATTGTATGAATTGTGAAGGTCGTTCATGACAGGCAGATAGTTCACACCCACAATCCCTTCCGGACGGGGCTTCACATCCGTATTCGTCTCTGTGAATAAGCAAAAATGTGAAGAATTTCCTTTCTCTTCGAATTCAGCAAATTATGTAGTTGTGAACATTTTTCTCAAGACACATCTATTATCATTTCTTCTTTTGGTGAGAAAAAAAAAAGAGATCGAATGTACACGGATATTTACACACACTTATATATATCTTTATACAAAACAGGAAAAGGCCTGATGTGACTAGTAGATATGTCCTCGCCTGTGTTATTGATACTCTGGACGATATTGAATGTATTGAGTAAGCCGATATGGAAGTTCACGTGTAATATCGTCGATTTTCCCATTGAATTCATTTAACTGATGAATTAGTAAACGACGACATATAGATTTTAAATTAAGTTCATTAGGTAACACGACTATTGAAACTTGTAAATCTCGTCCACAATTATTCTTTGTTGTACACAATGCCATACGTGATGATGAAACAGAAAAAAATGGTGTTAAGAAATTTCGACACATGTGCCATGGACATACATGTGATTGAAGTTGTGTATAGATTCGATGAAGACGTTGAAGACTATTTGAATGATATATATCAAAGTAAGTCACGGGTAACGTTTGTCCACAATGACAAAGATTATCAGCAAGTGTTAATATTATATATACACTATCAGGTGTATATAAAATTGATACAAGACGAATACCATTGTCGACCGGTATCGGTTGATTTTTATACATTGACCATGTATGTACATTCATTAAATATAAATATGAACCAAGATATTGTTGATGTAATGGTATTGTTTGAGTTTGAATTTTATTTGACCCACCGGGTGTTAAGTCTTTGATATTATAGTTAATGAGAGTAGGGTCTGTTTCAGTTGAATCGCAGTAAAATGCTAAACGAGACGACCAATAGTTCGGACAAAATTGAAATAATGCATTGACATCGATCGGTGCTATTCGACGATATAGTTTTGCTTCTTTTTTTACAACTAAAAATAGAAACAAACCGTCGAGTGTAAGATTTCGATTATCAACAAATGATTTTATTAACTAAAAGATGGATGTATCCCAATGAAAGGTATAAACGCAATCGCACTGATTGAAAAAGATATTATCCTATTTCCATCCATTGATAAACAGAATGAGTATTTCCGACAACTAGCCGATTTCTTTCGAGAAATTCAACGATTTAAGAGCTTTTAATCATACTGATTTATAACATAACGGTGAAAAACGTTCATTTCTATTCGTTAGCATTGACTTTTTAAAAGTAAAACGCATTTTGCTCAAAACTTGCTTAACTATGTCGATTTTACCGATCGTGTATCGTATATTTCTGAGAATCGAAATTTTGTTTTGATTGAAATCTTTATTTTTTAAACTTCTTGTAGAAATTTCAGCTATGTTTATTCATGGTATAGACATCTGTCACTTTTTCAATCTAAAAATCTAAGAAATGGATATGATACCACTAACAGATCATTTTCCGAGAATTTTTGAAATAATTGATTGTTCAACGATTTGATGTGCCTTCTAATTTCGGAAAATAGAACAATGTCATCAAAAATATATCTTGGCCTAGAAAACTGATAAACAGGAAATCATGGAGATTCCTCATGTTATTATTCAAAATTAACAAGATCGACAGCTAACAATTTAGCAGTCTGTGCAAAGAAAATGATAGAATCATACGATCAAATATTAGAAAAAATATAATCTATAAAAATGTACCAGTATTTTCTCACAGATTGCAAAAAGAATATTCTTCATACTTTTATAGAAATCCAATGCAGCTGTTCCACCGATCATTGGTATACGCATGATAACCTGTGTTCTATCCATAGACCAAGCTGCATGCACTTTTTTAGCATCAACTAAACCATTGTAGTCGTCGCCTAAGGCACAAACATAGCGATTTAATTTTAGATCCACAATAATAAATTTTGTTTTTTCCAAAATTGCTGAATAAATTAATAGCATAATAGTGTCACCATGATCTAAACCTGACATAGAACAACCATTAATAATTCCATGAACAGAATAATTTTGTAACGAACTAATCATAGCCGGTATATGATTATATTCGAAATGTTCACGTAATTTTTTAATTTTCGTTGATGATGTTGATGAAAAATTTCTCGATGCCGATCGATATGAACCATGGTAAAGTTTACGCGATAGAGATTCTGAACAAAAACCAGGTGCACATACACTATGAAGTTCAGAATTGCAGACGAATTTATGTCGATGAAAACCATACGATTCTAGACAAAATCAATAAATATCAATAAAATGAAAATGTTTTCTTTCCCTACCAGATATTCCATTAAGCCAATCTGTATATGAACATCGACTTATTTCTTGCCATCCGTAATAGTTTATTGTTTTATTAGTCAATGATGATTTATTTTTTATTAATTTTTCAAACACATGATTCGTATGATCAATATTTGATAATGTTAAATTTGAATTTTCTTTAGAATTATGTGTACCCATGATAAGAATACGTTTGACTATCAGCACAATATTTTCAAAAATTTTTTATCAACCAATTTTGAATCGATTGATCAATCAAAACTACAAAAGGAAAAATAAGTTTCAGAAATATAAAAGAAATCAATAGTAAGAACTCTAAGACGATGGGGATTACTCGCCTGGATACGATTGCAAAGAGAAAATGACACGAATCCTCCACTTACAACTTGTTTTACCTGTAATTCCCAAGAGAAAAAGAATAGAACATAGAAGAGAAAAATGTCTTTCATCATCATCGAACAAAATAAGAGAATAAATTGATTTTCATCGTCATAATTGATTATCCACGTACGATACAGTTCAATTCATTTGAATGTAACGTACGACAAAAGAAATATCGTCAATATTTACAGAATAATATGTACAACTTAATTTATTATTCATCGATACTTATTTATTCAATCAAATGACATTCTCAGATCATATTTCTCCTATATGGTAAATTGAATGTGACGGATATTTACAATATTATACTATTTGATCAGTAAATCATCAAGAAAAATAGAGTAATGAGTATTTATTTTTCTATTGTATGCAAACGAATACTTTCGGAGTCATAATTGTAAACATATTTTCCATCATCCTTTGATAAACGCGAAACAAATATTAATCTATTAATGTGTGTAGAGCTTCACTCGATTCTCAAGAGAATAGCACGATGCATGATGAAGTTTTGATCGTAATCATTGTTCTATATGCATTACATCATTTGTCTTTTTGTGCATTTCCAGCTATGAAATTTTTATACAGACAAAACGAAGGATGGAAATAAGTTTTACTACTATGATTGTTGCTGACTAATAGAAAAAAAATGACTAGAACTATGTCTCATTTGTGTAAGCTAATCTTATTCACATACCTTTATCTTTTTTTTTTAAATTTATTTTGGGTTCTCTTTCTTTGTCGAGCACTTTGTTCTTCCTATGCATCCATCCAATCGATCATAATACTATTCTCGTTTTTATTCGTGTGTAAAAATAGTCATTTCATTGTCGTTTTTCTTCGCAATATAGATAATATTCCATTCGCGTCGTTACTACCGCCTCCTCTCGTTTTTCTCTCTTCGTCATTCTATCATCTGACAGATGAATCAACCGTTTCTTTCACTTAATCACATTTTCCTTGTTTCATTTTCTTATAGGACGAGAAAAAGAACGTAGTTATTATCATCGACACGCCATTCTATTCCCTTTTTTCTTGGGCTATTCATAGACTTGGCATCCAAAAAAGAATGAAGAAAAAAAAAGTGAAATATTTCACGAGGTCTGTCTGCTGATCTAAAGTTATACTAGATGATTGTTAGAAAAAAAAAATGTAAGGTTATAATAGTAAACAAAAATGACACGTGTGTTTTTTTAAATCAAAGGTCAATGATGATGATCGTCGTAACGTGGATCAGGTGCTGATGAAACAGTAGGTTTTGGACGATCTTCAACATGCATTTTTTTCTTTAAATAATCAACAACAGCTTTAATCGTATATAATTTATCATAGTCAGCATCAGGAATTTCGAAACCTGAAAATCAAAACAAACAAATCATTGAAACGATCGACTGTAGATAGATTTACCAAATTCATTTTCTAATGCAACGATTATTTCAACATGATCAAGACTGTCAAGACCAAGATCATTCATAAAATGAGTTGCCAAGGTGATCTAAAGCATACAAACAAGATTGATACTAACGAACTGATAATTATGTTAGTTTTTGTCTATTTTATGTCATTAAAAGGTATATTTAGAACATGTCATCGATTAGTGAATTTTTCTTCAGCTTGAAATAGATGTTACCTTTTACAGGTACATTTAAAATATCAAGACTTCAACGAATATTGAAAAGTAGGCTGGGTTTATCAAAGATGCAAATATTTTTCTCACAATGATTTATAGTAGTGTGAAGAATATGTCATAAAACTCCGCAGCTCTTGATGCATATTTTCGATTTTGATAACAGATATTTATAACAACAATCATGTGATTAAAAAAAAGAGGCCTGATGTTATTACGTATTTGCTACTTTTTTTTTAATATTTCAATACAACTTATTCATTTTTACGTAATAACTTGCGTTCGATTCGATTTAGATACGGCATTAAGCAGTTAATAAGTTCGTTTTTCGATCATATCAAATTTCTCAATGATAAAGTAAATATTTTAAAAATCTTCAACTTCCTTAATACCTTTCTTACCTATATATACGATGTATTTCCTGACAACTACGAATGTTTTATAGACTTGAACGGTTGAATTTCGATATGAAAATGTTGACATACTAGAATTCACTAATTGTGAAGAAATTCTCGTAGACACACAAGACTTTTGCAAAACAATTCTTATTGGAATCGAACCCGTCATTTTACTAGTAAAATGACTATTCAAATATCTCCTGAAACATTTTCGAAATATCTATATATGAAATGCTTATTCTAGATTATTTTAGCTGCGTTTCACAAAATCCATAAGTTTTCATAGGACGACATTGAAATCGTGGAATAATCACACGAAGAGTTTATTTTCGTTTTAAATAAGAATACCATGCCCAAAAAAAATCTTTGAAATATTTATTACAACTCAATTCTATCGCTAAATAATTATTGAAATTCGAACGAATGGTCTGAATAACATTTCTTCACTTGAAGACGTCATCCTGTATTACGATAGAATATAGCTAACTATCGACGGATATTCGGTTTTATAGATTGATTACTACTTTTGTAGATCTATGTATCCTTCAAATTTGTTTTGTTCACTAACTGCGTTTCATCAATCTGATAATTCGGGTGGCAACAAGCGTAATTTAATTTTATCGTTACATTTGCGTTTCTTGAAAACTTCATTCTTTTGTAGTTGTTATTCTAAAGAAACCCATGTAATATTTTGTATTTGTGTGAGGGTTGTAGTGGACCATGTCGAAAACTCAAAACATGATGCTATTGCTCAAGATGAAACTTGCACGAAGTCCGTAAACTATTAATGGCTCATCGAAATGAGTATGCTAACTCTCTGCGAAGAGACATGTCGAGTTGCGTTCAAGGGAGCATTTTTAAATTTTCATTTCTTTGTCTAGTTAAAATCAAATTTTTATCAGAGAAAAGCCCGTAAAATGAATTAAAATAATCTGCTTCTCCATACTTTTAAATATTGCATATTCTTTTTTTTCCGCCACTACATGATTTCCGTGTAGTACACACCTGCTTTCCACTTATATAGATTCAGTATGTTATAGATATTCAACTGTTAATTGAATTCTTCAAATTAGATGTTTTTCAATGGCAGAAAATACTCTAATAGAAGTTGACAATTTATAGAAGTGTTAGCCTTCGAGAATTTTTACTTAAACTTGATTCAAAGTTGCATGTCGCTTACAAGCTTATTAACACAATGCAAAAGACAACAATATAAAGTAACCAATTCTGATACAGTTGATGACAAAGAAACTGCTTATGTTGAACACAAGTGATAAGAAAAAGAGATTGATTAGATAAATGAATAAAAGCGTCTATCGGAAAATCTTAGCGAACCACTTAATATGTTAGAATGAAAGAATACAAGACTTGAAGCGTTCATACACAATCGGATACTACCAAGTATTGGTACCACGAAAGTACTTGTGATAATCACTCATGATAAAATAGTTGTCTTGAAACATTAATTGATTCAAATTAATGGGATCTTAAATTGCATAGAAAAACGGATGATTGAAACAAGTAAATAAAAAACTTGAGGATCACTTTTTCTATGAAAAACTATTCTAAACATACTATCATCAAAGTTTTCCGTGCTTACAATAACACGTCATGATGATACTATCAGGACTCCTAAAGAGATAAATCTTGAAATATCAGAATTGTCAATAAAGAACATAAAAATCAGAAAAGTAGTAACACTGCAAAAAGCTTGTCATTAAGTAATTTCACATGAAGGGCATGGTTCTTTCGAAAACCAAACTGTCCATAATATCAACTGTATCCAAAAAGAAAAATGTCAATTGAAACTGTTTCCTCTAAAATGATTTTGGCTTCAATTGAAAATCGAAGTCACTCGACAACTACTCTTCAACAAAACACCATCAATTCGAATCTTTTTGTGTATGAGTATCATATTTTCTTTGAAAATTACTCTCGACCATTATTCTGGAATGATCTTTCTTAGCACGGGCTAACGAAAATTCATGAAAAAAAAACTTTCAACTTGTACTAACTATTTCTTTACTTAAATGTGATAAATCAACCGAAGATTTAAGCATCTGAAAAATACTTAGAAAATTTATCACTTCAATTGAAAATGTTTCATAACGCACGGTGCATAAGTAACCTCACAAATGTTGAAGTCTGTTGTAATTGACCACAGAATGGTAGACGATTCATTCTTTCCCTGTTTGGAAGATCGAAGTCTCATCTTTAAAAATCATGTCGTGAAAAATCTTTTCGATCCAATTAAAAGGTTCAAAATTGACTTTTAAAAAATGCTTCAATAAAAAAAAGTTAGTTACACTGATCTTTTAGAGAAAGTAGGAGTTTCAACTCGTACATTTGAGCGGCAAAACAATTCAACTCAATCGGTTTTGGTTAAGCCGAGTTATAGGCGTTCCTAATTACGAAAAAACACTGCCTACGTTTTGTAATTATGTCCTTCATTTTTCGCAGGCTTTTGACTCGATTTCAACACCTCAAGTTAACGTGTGATACACCATTCAAGTCGCGTTCAAATACTGAACTCAGTCAACTATTTTTCAAGAAAAATCTATTTCTTAAAAATTTCAGTTTGGCGCCGCAAGCGTAAAGTTTACTCAATATTAAATTTCTGGAGGTTTCAACTTCGCCGTAGTGACAAGGGATTTCGCTTTAGACATTTTCGAAAAGTTCACTCTTCATGCAACATATTCTGAGCTTTTCAGCGTTCGAACTAACGAAATGAGAACGAGACAGCTGTTTAAAACTAAGAAACATGCGCAAAAATATATCATGTAACTAAACTTTCTTTTAGCGTATTTCTTAGAATTCATTATTGAATCCTTTATATTTACCGAAAGGATTTTTCAAGACATGCTTTTTAAAGCTGAAACTTTGTTCTTTCCATCGGTGAAAGAATCAACTGTGTGCCACATTCTAGTCAAATACAGCAGACTCCAATATTTGAGCGGTTACTTATGCACCGTACATTTTTTCTCCTTTGTATCAACAAATCAAAATTCTATGTACTAAAATGTATCTTCAATTTTCTTATTTTTGCCTATATTACTGAAATAAAATTTTCTGATATTCTTTTTCGGAAATACATCCAAGAATCAAAACTCCTTATATGGTAATTTTAGTGTGAAAAATGAATTCCCATTCTAGAGAAGATTGAAAATGCACTCCACAGTCACTAATACAAACTGACGTGGATGATTAAATAAGCTTAGTGTCATTAGAATCTATTTAAGTAAATAGATATGATGTTAAATATATAAAGATGCAATCGCACAAGATTATCTTGATTGTTCTATTCAACATATGTAAATAATTCAAGTAAACTTTATGGTATCGTCGTGTTCGCATATATGCTGCTGGAAATCATTGTCTCTATACTTTCGTGTGATCAGAAATAGATAGAATAGAATAAAACAATGAGAACTCGTCATTTATAATAGTTCGATTTTAAATACGCAGTTCATCGAATTATTATTTTTATATGAATAATGTTCGTTTACATGTTCAAGAACAAAACATGAAATCGCAATGCTCGTATAGACACAAGTAGATATTAAGAATCATTGATTGTTTTCTAAGAAACATACTTTTGTTAAGATTCAATAATTTAACTAAACATTCTATTTTGTTTTCCGACAAATGATATTCACCTTATTTTTATGTGCCTCCTGGATTTTATCATACTCATTGCAAAT
This sequence comes from Rotaria macrura, assembly GCA_900239685.1. Classification (NCBI taxonomy): domain Eukaryota; kingdom Metazoa; phylum Rotifera; class Eurotatoria; order Philodinida; family Philodinidae; genus Rotaria; species Rotaria macrura. The sequence continues at coordinate 29,791 of OENT01000469.1, read as the reverse complement.
ACGTAGTACTCGTGATTCGATATCTCGCGGTGTCAGTGGCGGCTGTGTACGCATTTGACTCGAATCTTTAACATGTTGATCAATCATTGATGTACGGCATGATACATAAACATGAGGCCAAATCTATTACAATTACATCATTAATAAAACAAAATAACTTCTAGTCAACTAATTTACCTGGCCCGTTCGATATGCTGTACTCGATGGCGATAGTGTATGTAGATGATTATTCAAGGTAGTTGAAAAACGCATATTTATCGCTGGTCGAAGACGACATCCGTAACGAACGATTGTTTTCAACATTTTTTTTTGTTGACCTACAAATTCGTAAAGATGACGTTATGAACTTCTTTCCACAAAACAAAACTAAAAGCTAAAAGAAGAATAAAAAAAGAAACGAATGACTCATTCTTACTTTTTGATTCGTCTATTAGATATCCATCACGAGTGAAGATTGATAGATAAAGTCTGGCAAAAAAAATTGAACAAAAGTATATTTTGCATGAAAACGAAATTAGTTTTCAATATCAACAAATTAGCATGTTTATAATTCATAGAAACGTATTAATCAGTTTACCATGACAACGTATACGACAATGGTAGTGAGAAAACCTTGCCACTATGATATTTAAATGATTATTCGATTTGTGCTTTATATTCGATGATGACATCTAAAACTGATCGAGCATCATTCTCTGCTTCAACTGGTGCCCTCCTTGCCATTCCATATTCAATAACACCTGGTGAATCACATAATTTTGATTTGACTACATCATCTTTCATCGCTTCGACTGGTTCAACTACCGACCCACCTTATTTATTCAGCCAAGTAGCATGACGTGTTTATGTTGTCGCTTTAATTAAATGACAATTATTTTATTTTTCGTAGTTAAAAAGTACAGAATGGCTCCATCGTTATGGTCTCAAATCACAAAAATTAACATTCGATCAGATTCTTCAACAGATTGGATTCAAACGTGTCGAAAGTTAGTGTTCTCGTTTTTTTTAATTTCTATTATTCACTACGCCGATTTTGATTAGTTTCGAACACGACGTTCTATATTTAGCAGATGTAAATTATTTGTTTGTTCTTCGTTCAATATTTATTTATACAGATATAGTATTTTGAGTCAATAATACTTTAGTCAATCATGAAAAGAATAGTAGAATAGCTTGATGGTCCGAATGATATAATATTGAACGAATAACATTTCGTTGTCAAGAATGAAAAATTTCAATTTCAATTTTTCATGGGTGTCAAGGTAGTTGAAACCTATGCAATGACAATTCTTGTTGATTCATTTACAAACTTCATGTTTTGAAGCATATTTAAATAAAGATTTATGTACATAGATATATTTTTGATATAGAAGAAAATATATTGATGTCACGATATTAGTTATTACTGAAAAAATTGATCAATAATAACATAGTATATTAGCAATCTATGCTAATTCTTCGTTAAACAATTGAAACGTATCTTTTCTTCATAGAATACATTGAACTCGACTAAAAATTCAGACACATCGAACACATTCTCTTGAAGTTGTTAGAATTTAAACGTAAAGATTCTGTACAATACATATTTGGTACAAACAATGTTTGAAATAATTCAATTGAAATCTTTTATACATGAAAAGATTTACATCAAACTTCAAAAATATGATTTTTCACAAATCTTTTGATTCCTGACGAAAATGAATTTGAAATTCTAGTAGAGATTTATTTACTATCAGATGAGATTGCTCTATCAACATATTTAGCACATTCCTATCAAAAGAAGATTCATTCTTTCTAAATCGAACTCTTGTCATTTTACAGGTTTTAATCCAGCCATTGGTAAAACTATTACCGCAAAATATGCTGGTAATCTTTATCATGAAGTTCAACATGACAATGGTGACCGATATGTTGTATGTTTGAAAGAGAGAAAAAAAACCACATTTCTTCTTCTTTATACTTGTTATGAATCTATATAGTTAACATGTCGACCAGAAAAATTACGTGAATATCATCATCGTTTAATGCGAATGCTAAATTTCTTACGTAAACGTCTAGCATTCATAACTAATGGATCACGTCGTCTATTTGGCATCATTGCTGAGCCCACTGTGTGCCTTGTATGTGATTGTAAAACTATCGACCATCGAATATTTAATCAATATCAAGTATCATTAGTAAATTTACTCAAAGAACAAATAACGAAAATAAAAAAGTTTAATATTATTTGGTAAAGAAAAACAAGTCTTTCCATATCGTATGAATTAGTTGACTAATTGATGTCTATTAAAATATATTTAGGATATCAAATGATAATGAAAAATTTCGTGAACAACCTGTTGATACTAGTGCGTCGAATATTGATCAAGCAGTAAGTTTCATTGATTAGAAAGGAATATCATTTTATTCTAATGAAATTTCATAACTAATAAAAATATGAGTTTGAAAACAAGACAAAGATTTTGTAGTAAATGTTCGTACAAAACTGTATTTTATCTCGTTGAGTAAACATTGCCAAGTGAGACATGTTAAACAATCGGATATACATGTCTTTGAATTAAATCATATCCATATTAGAATGCCTTGAAATATTTCAATTGAAAAATGACATGTCATTTCGTGAGTTATTGAATTAAGAAGAAAAAAAAACGATCTCTTGTGAAAAACGCTCCCTATTTTCAAACAATTGATATGTCAAGAGCAACAAATCAATTGTTTGTGAAATATTCAAGGCAATTGGAAGATAGGGGATACGAGATAAAAAAATTCACTTGAACTAATGTATGACATAGTTGATCATGCTAAAGAATTTTCATTTTTACTATTATGTATTTCTATGAGAAACTATTCGATAGAGTTCTTTGAGTCCATGAAAACTTTTCGAACCTTGAAAAACATGTCGTTGTTCATGTTATGAGTGAATTTTAATTTGTTATTTAAATTTCAGCATTGTTCTATGGACTTGAATATGAAGTAGCTAAATGAACATAAGTATTGAGTACATGTTTTCTTTTTTTGACAAGCTCATTATCTCAAGGAGAGAACCGTCGAGTTTTTCAAATTGACTTAATATGGGCAAGAATTTTTAGTAGGAAAAATAGTCATAAAAAATGGCCTCGAATTTTGCTATAATCATTTGAATGTTAGATGTTGATCATAGCAAGTTAAAATTTGCATTACAAGTGTTGCTGTAATATTTGATAAAAATTTAATCTTGTTCTTATAATAGTACTGAAAATAAGTCGGAAATGTTAGTTTTCTCGTTAACAAAAAGCTATAAGATAATGTGAATCATAACATTTCGAACGTTCTCCTCATCAGAAAACTAAACCATCATTTGATGATTTCTAAACAATGACATCGATTTTGTTTCTTCTTTGAAAATGAATTTCGTCTAGAATGTGTTCAACAAGAAAATAGTTTTGCCTATAGAAAAATCAACATTTGAATATATGCTAAGTGCATGGTAAGAGACGTAGAATTAACAAAATACATTATTATAAAAGATTTTCTAAGCCTTTCGTTTAAGGCATTTCTCTCCTTTTCTTCTCAAATAAAAATGCTTTCGAATTTAATTTTGATTCTTCTTCACCGATGAATATTTGTCATGTATGCCTGTGAGCATCTAGCATGTTCATGTGTTTGTTATACAAGAAATATTGTTTCGCACAGATCCATTGTAGCCATTAAATTAATCATAAAATATATTTTCATTTATTCAGATCGATTGGATATGTGATCGAAAATGTCCTCGAAGTAAAATATCCATTAGCGCAACATGCGAAGCCGTTCTTCAAGCATTTAAAGATAATGTAACAATTGTTTTCATGTATATTTCTATTTATTCATTCATATCGTCAATTTAGATTCAGAGTATCTATTTAATTAGTGAAGGTGATTCATCCGATGTAGCTCGTGAAATGTTACGTGATAATATAGTTAAAACACGTCTTTCATTAACTACTCCAATACCTCTTCATGTTGTTTCATTATTTTGTCATAGTAATGATACACAACTATTTCTTCGTTCGATAGCACAAAGTGCAGATGGAAGGTACGTAGACAATCATGACGAAGCATGTCATTTCTTTTTAAATAAAATGAAAATTTCTTTTTCATATTCAAATAGTTATTTTTGTTATAAAATTAAAAGTGAAATATCAGATTTGAAAGCTCCATCAAATTTAAACGATCCAACACGTATTAAAATACAAGGTGATAAATTACAAATCGGTACGAATGCTTTAACACCACTACCTGAATATCCACTCGACATAACATTAATGTATAAAGAAATAACTGAATGTCAAAATGTAATTGATCGAATAGAGAAAATTCTTGGCTTTATTCGAGATGATACTCAAAGTCCAGTGAAATCAGTTGATCGTAAAATTCATGATATTTTCTTTTTCAAATATTTGAAGAATGAATCAATTTTTTTGTTTTTGAAAATTTAGTATCGAAATCAAAAGATGGATTCGATGGGTCTGGTGATAATAATTTTCAACATAGTCTTGTCGTTCAATCATCTGCCTTGTTTAATAATGATGAAGGCGAAATGGCATCCTTAGATTGGCTGAAAATCTATGGAATAGATGCACAAAAACTTGACTTCTTTTCTGTTCTTCAATCGGCAGCATTTCGACATTGTGACGGTGTTGTTACTTTACTAAGACCACCGAATACACTCGATGAAACAAATGCTAGTGCACCGGCTGTAAGTACACATGAAATCTATTGATTCTTTTTCTATTCCAATGTGTTACAAAAGTGTATATATATATATGTATCATAAAAACGAATCACCGTTGTTTTATCATTAACATATTTAAATATATGCAGATCATTATTAACAAGAAATTTTCCACCAATTTGAATAGAATAGCTATGAAAAGACATCATTCATTGAGGTAGAAATAGATTTTATTGTTGTATTGGATAATATGGTTGTTTTTTGAAATCTTCTGAAAGTTTTGTTTGATTTCGAAGAAAGCTCTATCTTTATAGATCGATTTCTGAAAATCAATAAACTGCATTGTTTTCTTTTCATCAGAATCCTCAAGACAAATTGGTAAATGCAATATATTGTGATCAATTTGCACATGTTACTTGGCCAGATGGAACCATTCGACACGTTCATGTTACACCAGAACTTCATCGGTATAGATTTAAATTAATCTCATTTCTTTTATCTTTGTTTGATCACATTGTTTTAGTGACTATGAACGAAGAATAAAAGCTTTAATAGAAAAAATCAAAGCTAGGTAATCACATTATCTTCACATTCATGATCTATGAAGAATTTCAATTTTGATTGGTTATTATTCTTTTTTATTAAATTCTTAGATTATCCTGGTTAAAGAAAGGCAGTCGAGATGTCTTTGGTGCTGTTTTAGAAAATAATATCTATGTTCTAATTGATACATCAAAAAGTATGCATCATCATTTGGCTTTTGTTAAAGACAAACTTCGTTTACTGATACATGTATGTTATATAATATACGATCTACGTTCGATAACTATTTACTCAAAATCATGTAGGATCAACTATTCGCTAAAGAACGTGTTAATATGGTTGCATTTAATTCTAATATTAATCCGTGGCGTGATCGTTTGACAAAAATGAATGATTCAACCATAAATTCTCAACTTCAACCATGGATCGATGGACTTCATGCTGAAGGATCAACGAATACATTAGCTGCACTTCGTTTTGCACTTGCTGATCCAGCTACTGAAGCTATTTATCTTTTAACTGATGGGCGACCTGATCAAGTAAAAATGATTTTCTAATGAACATATATCTTATTGAATGGGTGTTTCTTTTTTTTAATATAGAAAGAACGACATATCCTTTCACAAGTTCAATATCGTCAATCGGTTCCGATACATACAATTGCGTTTAATTGCAATGATCAAGCAGCAAATCAATTTCTTCTTGATTTAGCTAAACAAACAGGTGGACGTTTTCATACATTTAGCTATGGATTACAAAGAGATTCAATGATTGAAATACCTGAGGTTTTTTCTTTTACAAAAGAAAATTATCGAATTAGAATCGATTATTATTATTATTATTAATTGTCTATCATAGAGTGAAGATGTTGGTAGTCTTAAAAATGAGCTAATCCGTGGCGAAAAAGAATTAGAACGTATATTGACACTGCGTGACGAATGTTTAGGTCGAGCATGGTCACGTGACAATATTCAACCAAAAATATCAAGATCTAAAAGTCAACAAATTGTGAATACTAAAGAGAAGCCTGCGTCAGCTACAAGTAAAAGTCAAAGTTCAGTGGATGTTCCATTTCGACCACAAAGTGGTGAGTGCAATATACTATTCTTAGAAATTTTATGTTCTCCTTTCATCAGTGATTATTCAAGATTACTAATTGATTCATAGTTTACTCGAAATATTTCATTTATTACATCGCACAATTGTGTATTTTGAAAATCTCGAGACAAGGCATAATAGATCGTCTTAAAATTTTCATCATCAATACTTGACATAATTTAACAGATTTGTAGAAGGTGTTTTTTTAATTTGCATTCTATTCATTTTAAGATATTTCTGAAAGTCAGTACATTGATACTGAATTTCTAAAACTCAACATTTTTCTTTCTCTACGATTGTACATGATTAGAATATATTAAATTTCAAAGAACTGAATATCTGTAATGAAGTTGAAAATATTGAGCACGATTGCAAAATGTGAAACGATAATTTATAACTATTGCGAGACAATCAAATGACATCCGTACGAAATCGGATGAATGGTTTCTACTATTGATTTTTTATTTCATAATTAGAAATTTTGATATAGTAATTTTTGTGTATTGCAGAAACTAGTCGTTTCATAGAAAAAAAAAAGTAGATAGCGTTTCCTTAGTAACAATATTTCATCTTGTTTAGAAATCAACAATACGGTCTTGAAAACGGTACCTGTGAAATATATTAAACTATATTGTATAGTGCTTGATTTGCTTTGTACATTAGTATGATTCGAATTTTTAAAGAAATTCATTGATCGTTGTTCAGTATTGTTAGTCAAAGATAGAGACGACATTTTAATTTCAACCCGGTATTGCCGAGTATTCGAAAAATGGATGCATATTTTTTTACGGTCTCCGTCGGATATATTCATTGATTGACTCTGAACGATAATGAATGTCTGTTTTCATTCTATTCGTGCCAACAATCAAGAACAAACTTTTTCATGAAACCGAATAACTTATTTGAGTGGCTAATCATTTAAAACTTAGAAGATAGTTTTGAAGAGTGAATGAACAAAATTTATAGACATATGCATTCATTTGTGGTTTAAATTTTCGAAGTCAATGCGCATCGATGGCATTAATTTCAGATTTCTTTTAGAGAATTTTCATAACGACAAAATTCATTGCTATAAAGTATTCTTTCCCTTGAATATCAACTGAAAAATCAGCGTTAACCATATAATGTTCAAGAGAATGTATGTTTTTCCTCCGTACAAATTTCACATTTAGAAACACTGATAATATACCAGTAGAATGTTTACGATTTAAACAAAACATTTTCATTGAATGGCTCATGAGATTATAAAACTTTCTAAGAAATCTTACTTATACAAATTTTAACTTTTCAAATAATTCTATCAATGTACATAATAGGGAAAGAATTTCTTGTGTCAATTGTTGAGAAGTTATATACTCAGTTCTACAAATTACAATATCTATTCATTGTCATACTAGGTGCAATGACGACATATCCATAGCATGGTTTAATCTTTTACATGATTTTTATAATCAATTAATGATTAATCTATGAGTTAACTAAGAATGAAATGATGATTAGAAAACTTCTAGTCCGTGAAGGTGCTCCCACCCCTAAAAAAAAGTCAATTTTTATCTAAAATTCTCAAATATTGAAAAGTTTCGTTTCACGATATCTCGAACACTCAACCCAAATTTCTCAGTCCAGCTCCATGCGATGTATTAGAATATTTTTTTGTTTGAAAGAGCATGTCAAGATGCAGGTTACTGCAGAGCCCTTTTTCTCAAAAACCGTTCTTTGTGACTATATAACAAGGAATCTCTTTTCAAAAGCCGCCCTTTTTACCGGTCTTTTAAAGTCATTGAACTCGTGATTCCTGTTTTCCGCTGGAAAAGTAAGAATTTTAAAAAAAGGACTCTGTAATACCCTCCATATTGACATATTCTTTCTATCAAAGAAAAAGTTAAAGATATATCATGAACCTGGACCGAGAAATTCGGGTTGCCAAATTCGCTATTTTTTTACCCTTGTCAGATCCGTAGCTCAGTCAAACATTATGTTAGAGGGCTGAAAATTTAACCATAACCTTTTCATACCAAACCTGACATATCCTGTAAGTTTCATACAATACGAACGTTCTTGGGCTAAGATCGATTTTTGAGGGAGCATAAATAATAAATAGAAAATCAGCGTATTGTAAGTGATTTATTGAAGTAATTTAAACTAAATTGACAAGTAAATTCAACAGTCATATATGTTTTGCATTATCTGAGCTGGTTTTCATTAGCTTTCCGTTGAAATAGAGAATCTGTTCATGACTATAGACGTGAAATTGTGGACTTATTCAAGTAAAAAAATATGACAAAACACGCCAAGAGACACATCAAAATTCAAGCCGATTCTACTGATTGTTCGCTAACTTTTCTTAAATAAATGATTTAGTTGTATCATTTTGAAATACGTCAAGTGAAAAACAACGATTATTGATGTCATGGTAAATATTACACATGAAAATGTTTCTATCGTAGATTAAACATATATTAAATATGACTCATTGAGTTTTTCTTTTCATTCCATTAGCTTCTAGTGTATATGTAAGACTACGTCCATAGATGTACATTTATTAATATGATATAAAACCTCGCCATTTTTTCATATTAAGTTGTAATCTAGACGAAAACCTACAGTGCCCAATTGTACTACTTACATGATGAAATGTAATCAGACCTGATCTATTTAAAATATGCCTTTTATGTTGATTTAATTAGATACAACTAATCGAGAATTATTTGTTTAGTGCTAATAGTTTAATGATTTTCTTTCTCGTATTCATTTAAGTCTTTTTCTTGTCGGTAGAGAAGTTAGAAAATATCGTTTCTTTTTCTTCTTCTTCTGTTGTTCTGTTCGAATCAACTTATTTTATATTGCAATCAGACGCAGTCGGCCAACGTTCTTTTTCTTCTTTTATTTCTTGAAAATACGAACAAAATCGTGTATATTTAATAGCTACGATGTCACTTCGAACGATCAAGAAAAAACGTTCGATACCGAATCGAACTTCTCAACGACGATCTAAATCAGGTATGTGTTTAGAAGAACCAATATAGTATTCTATCTAAACGACATTTATTGTTTAGCCACTAATCTCGTCAAACATAATGGTGTGATCAACCTGAATCCTGGTCAATGGCTTTTACCAGAAACAGAAGCTTATTTGAAAATAAATGATAATCAAGAAAAAGTAGAATCTGATACTGAAGCTCAACCTCAACCTCAAACACAAAGTAGGTTAAATTAAATATTTGATGACGGTAAAATAATCTTACTATGTTTGTTTAATAGCTGTACCAACTAAAACGAAATGTATTAAGTGCGTTTTTCTTACATTCATGTTCTTACTCATGATTATTTGATGTCATTTCGTTTGTATAGAACTCCATATCATGATGTTATTTCGTATTTAAAAAAGAATAGCTTAATCACAAAAGGTTTAACAATATTCGATGTCATTTATCCAACATCAGTAACAGTTAAAGATCCACGTCATATTCAAGTTATAGATCGTTATGTTCTTGCTAAAGTTTGGGATGATGTAAGTTAAGTTTATCAATTGAATTCAATCGTATTAAATAATCGTCGGATGTTATTTTTTTCCTCATGTTAGATACTACCGTTAACATATGGATCATATGTTGGTAAATTACGTTTAGTAAATCATTATGCTGTTGATTTAGAAAAATATGAAATTAGATTAAACGAACTTATTGTAAATTATCATCGGTACGGTATTTAAAAATGTGAAGAATTGCTTTAACATTGATTGTTTACTTCTCTTTTAGATTTACTTCTGAATTTATTTGGAAAAATTTAACCGAAGATAATAAACGAAAGTAAGTAATCAATTGAGTATTTATAGAAGAATAGTTAAAAGCCCTTACATGTGAATTACGGCTATGTTATCATTTTTTACAATCGCGTTTTTAAAGCGATACATTCTCGAAGAAAATCATGCATCGTTAACTGCCCCTTTTTTAAAGTTACCAAGGCCATAGCATAAACTTCCATAGCAACGAAGGTCAGTGAGAATCTGACATAATCACGCATTTCCTACCCGTGAGCATAATTCAAACAAGTAACACTGCACGAGACCGAACGCAATGTGTTTTAAATGAATGCAATTTTAGAGTTGTGATAGTAACTGGATACCATCATTTCTCTATTCTGAAAAGTAAAGAACTTCACCGCGAACAATAAAAATGAAATAGAAACGTGAAGAAATATTTTCCATATTCCCTTACTTGTAGGATTTCAAGAGTAAGGATGTGCGTATTAATATTCACAATAACGAGATTCATAACTTACTACAAATGTTGCTTATCTCTAATTCATATTTTTTGTTTACACAACAAATTAAATTAGCATGAAAATAACAAACAGCGCAAAGTAAATAGAATCATAAAAACGCAATTTTGCAAGCTTTTTTGTTGTATAGATTTATATAGGATCAGTTTGAAGAGTCTATTAGCGTAGATCAAAGCTTTTCGTTTCGTTTTTCAGTTCTATTTTTGTTGATAGTATTTTTCAGGGCTGTCTCGAAGCAGCCAACATGGGAGGGGGGGGGGGCGGCCGACGACATTTTTGGGAGAATGTTAAAAAAAAATTAGAGCAAATAGCAAAACACATTTCAAGTTCCACTTAGAAAAAAACGAAAAAGATTTTAATCGATGTCAACTCTCTTATGTCTTAGAAACAGTTTTGTTTTTGACATGAAACTCACTTAGGTTTGGTTCGAGTTGTTTGACTTAAACATGTGAATTTAAAATGCTATAATCTCGATTTAATGAGGATTGCCACGTAGAAACGTTTAGGTTTATGTGCACTGAAGTTCTTCCGACCGGAAATAATTCTAGATTTCGAATCCATGATAATCTTTATTCTTATCATCAAGATCTATCTACGTCGAAATTTTCACACCCTTCTGTTAAGTTATTCTCCGTAATATTTTATTACTAGCACATTATAAAAATTGTTAAATACAAGGAAATATAAGCATGATGAAAAAGATGAGTTTTTTCTAGATTCTTTTAAGAACAATAATCAATATTTATTTCATTCTAGACTTGGTCCTTACATTCATTGGAATAGTTTATCAAAAGATGAACAAAACACGTATGTTATGATTTAATCTGAGTGTCTATTAGAAAAAGAAAGAAGTATGAATTTTTCTGTCTATATTAGAATCGCACAAGAGATAACCAAAGAAGAGTATACAAGTCAAAGGTAGTTTAAAATTAGACGTACTTTTGCTTTGATTGTATTGAAATATTTTTGTGTTTCGTTTTTTTAACAAAAAATTAGTGCCTTGGAAAATTTTGCTTGGCGAAAGTTGACAGCTCAAGAACAGGACGAGTAAAACAAAATCTTTCTTTTTTCTTCTCATAGCCAATGTTTTGTTTTACCATGTTGTCTACTGAACATAGTCTACTACAAAGTCCTATAAATTATGAAGAAAAAAATCAGACTGTATTGAAAAATATACTAAAAGAATCTCAAGCTGAATCTGTCCTTAAAGGAGTAGCTCGTATGGACCTTGAAATGCATCGTGCTATTAAATTTTTACAAATCTCAACCGATTTACGTCAATTACAAAAACGTTCTGGTGTAAGTTTAACATATGCATGTATCAAGTCGATATACATTATAAATGTTGAATAGACGGAAGAGAAAAACAAAGAAGAAGAAAAACCAAAACTTAAAAGGAAACCGTCAGCAGATCGAAATATTCATCAACGTGTCATCTGTCGTTTTGATGCTGATGGATTCTTCTATCCTGGTATGAAATAAATATTCTTCTTTTCTCATGAGCAATGCAAAAATTCGGAAAATTCTTCAAAATAGGAACTATAAAAAAACATGAAGATGGACGAATCATGATACGTTTTGACTTTGGCATAGAGCAAGAAGCAGTTGGTCATATTCTTTTACCAACAAATGGCGCCATTGCTCAACCAAATTTATTTATCAATGATTGTGTTCTTGTCCGGCAAAAAAATGACAACGAAGAGTTTTGGGCACCTGGTATCGTCACAGTTCTTCCATCGCCGGTTGCTCAACCACCTCCACTGTATATGATACAAATGTATAGGCCATTCGTATCTCATGTATGAATATGAATCGAAATATATCGAAATACAAGTAGTCTTTTTAAGGTTAATGTACATCGTCGTGATCTGCTTAAGATAAGCTTAGGTGTTTTTCAACGAACTCTTTCATATCTTCAAAGCATTCAGTAAGACATTGATTTACTTTATTTCTAATGAAAAAATTTGAATTTAGTCGTAAACCTACACCGACCCCAGAAGAAACTATTCAAACACAACCAGCTGGCCCTTCAGTCGAAAGTATGTTTTTCTTGTTCACTTTATATTTATGTATATATATATATATCATTTTAAATTCGATTGATATTCAGACATTTTCCGTAAAGAACTTGAACCATTAACAACGAAAGTGGAAGATCTTCAGAAATCACATAAGAAACGTTATGATAAACTTAAAACGGTTGAAAATAAATTTAGAAAAGTCAGATGAAACTAACCCATTAATGATTCGATTATTTTCTAGACACTAGAAGAACAAATGGATGCAATTAGAGAATTACAAAGAAAATGGAAACCAACATTTAACTGTAACTCGACTCGAACAACTGAAGTATCATTGAGACCAACGGAAAGTGAGTCTGATATACCACAATCCAAACCAAAGACGCCAGAATCACCAAAATTGACAACTTCGAAACCAGATTCACCAAAATTAACAACTTCGAAGCCAGATCCAACAAAATTAAAATCAACGAATCTAGATTCACCAAAACAACGACCAATAACTGAACAACCCGTCATCACTCCTAAACCACCGACCCCTCCTAATCCACCTGAAGACATAATTCAACCGAAAACAAATGTCTATGCTCTATGGTTGGATGATGATAGACTTGTTCATGAGGTTCGTGTCGAAGTTGTAATTGTTTTTTTGATTTGTTAGCGCAGCTAGTACAAGAGCTAGACTCATTTCCTTTAGAGAAACAAAAACAAACATTCTGATGATTTATTTTTTGATTGAAGATAAGAAACATTAATATAGGTCTTCTTCTACAAGACTGTTGTAGTGAATAAATTACAAGATGTCTGATAATTTAATCTTTAAGTTTTGTTATTCTAGGGTATTGTATTGAGAAAAGAATCGATTGCAAATAGTTATATTGTCCAACGGACTGGTTTACCAAGAATTCAAAGCAGTATTTTACGTGAAAATATATTTCTCGAATCGGACCTTAAACGTTTAAAACATTCTGAGGTAAATTGAAATATGTGAATGCCTCAACAAACACAACACAGACATATGTTATTGCTTTTTTTTCCTCACAATGTAGCGTAAGTCTTTTGGTCTGATTGAATATGATAATTATGCAAATGATTGTTGGAAGCCTGCTGCAATTCTTTATTCTGAAAGTGAGAAATCGAAAGTACATGTTCGTTTCTATGATGGTATGGATGATTATGTATCAAAGAATCGACGTTTTCTACGAATCACTCGAGAACAATTTGAGAGTTATGCCAAAGCTCGTATTGAATTTGAAAAAAGTCTTCTCAATCGAGTTATCGTTGGTTACAATGACACACGAAAGGTGTTCATGTTAGGTACAATTATAAAACGTGTTGAACATGGTCATACGTATTTGATTCGATGGTGTGATGATACGGAAAGTAAACAAGAAGAAGAATATCTCTTTGGCGCCTTTACTAGATGTATTCCACATCAACCAAACGATTTCGTTCTTGCTTTAGACCAAGATGAATGTATTTTTAAGCCAGCAAGAGTTATATCTAAGTCGAAAGATCAACAAACATTAACTGTATCATTTATTGATGATAACACTGACCACAAGTAAATTTATCTTTTTAACTATAAACTGTATCGTTTATGATATGATTTCATTTGAATTATTTTTCAGAAAAGTTGAAGTATCAGCGACAACAACATTTGTAACCACTGAGCCATATTATAAATCAATTATCGAGAGAGTAAATGCTTGATTTGATTCTTTCTTTCTTTCTTTCTCTTCAGATAAATCACCTGTCTACTTTGAAATTCCTCATTGTATAATCATACTTTTTTTTTTCGTGAATTTTTTTTAATTTAAAAACAAAAGAAAAAAAGAGAAAGAACACAAACCATAGATTGTCTGTCTATTTACACGTACCATTCTTTGGCATCGACAATATTTTCTTCATTTGTTGTTGGCGAATTTTGACGATGATGATTCGAAAGTAATCTTTTACCAGTACAACCATTGCCATCATGATTATCGAATTGAGGTTTTGTTGTAAAATTTTTACTTTCATCTATTTTATATGAACCTTTATCACGATTACAACAGTATTTGAGAATAGTATATAAAATAATCATAAAAATGATTCCACCACTCACACATCCAATTGTTAACATGACAGTAGATGTTTGTTTATCTTGTTGTGTCGTTGCTAATGATGTATGTAATGAACTCATATTTAAATTTGAACTTGTCGTTAAAGTAGTAAGTGTTGTTAATATCATACTATCATCATGATCGATATTTAGTATAAGATTATTGTTGGATAACGATACTAATGGAATAATACTATTGCTAGCAGGTGGTAATTGATCAACAGCAGAAAGAACAGCATGATTAGACTGAGAGGCTAAAGGATGTTTCTTGTCGGGAATTTCAATTGAAGGAAGTCGCGGTGAAGAATGAAGAATAGAAAAACCGCTCGATGGGTAATAAGTAGTGTCTTGATGTTGACAATACGATAGATCTAATAATGGCAGAAGAGAAGAAGATGAAGACAAGGACGAAGATGACTGCCGAGAAAAGTAAAAATGATAATGACGATTATTGGTTGTTAAAACTAAACAGAAAGTCAAAATCATTATATTTTTTCTTTTCTTTGAAACATATTATATGTTTTAACAAATATAAATGTATCAAAACTAAGAGACAACTATTCGCTATTGTCATAGATGATGTGAACTGACATCAATAAAGCATAAGAATGATGATGATGATGATGATAATAATGATGACAATGCAATGGAACGACAACGAGAGACACTAGCAGAAGAGAATATTCATCTCTTTTACTTGAGCATGTCAAAGAATGACGATTCCCTACTAATTCACTACGATGATAAGAACAAAAAGATACTGACGCAGAAGAATTATAATAATTTTTCTTTTTTGTTGCGCACAAGAAGAAAAAAGGAATACACAAATACAAAATAAAACATCATAAGCAAGCATCATTGGAAGAAAAACAGAGTGTCATCTCATCATTCAGGGACTCGAAAAAAAAGAAGAAGAGGAAAAAAAAGCATTCATACATACGCGTTCTATATTTGTTGTTCAACTTCTTCTTAGTCAATTAACAAGAGTAGCATATAAAGAATAAGAGAAAACGAATACAATGAAGAAATTTTCGCAAATAAATCATTCTAAACAACTTCTCGCTATTTTCATTTCTTTATCCATACAAATGCGTATGTGTGAAGGCAAGAGAAAACTCAAAATACCATACAACTATGTATTCTGAATTAGTTCGAGTGTAAAACTAACGATAGATTTTATCCAAAATTACATTAGAAAAGAAAATTTCGATTTTTCAAAAAATAATCATACATTATATACGTAGATGTTATTAAAAAGAACAAATTTTTAATTACAGTAATCCAACATCCTAAATGGATCTCATTTTTCATTATCCAACGTAATCTATTATTTCAGCTCGACCTCAATATAAGCTCACAGCCTCTTTACATTTTCTTTTGACTTACAAGTCATCTATTTAAGAGCAAACTATAACAAATAAAGACTTCATACAACTTCATGCTGTTCTTTCATCAATCAATAGTTTTACACATAATATACTTATTTCATTGGTAGGCTTCTTATCGAAGCAAAACTTTTTTCTGATTAGACTGAATAGACATACCTAATAAGATATAGGGAAAAGAAAGAATAGAAAACAGTTACATTCTAATACAATTAGATATATAGATATATCCGTACGCAAATGAAAAAAATACATTATTTGATAATTATTTTATTCATACGAGAATAGAACATTTTCTTACTTGAATCGAATCCATTTTTATTTGCTTGACAAGAGGCAAAAATTATTACACGATTGATTGAAACATTCATGAATATAGGTGTAGTTATAATACCATTGATTGAAATCATAAGGATAATTAAATAGATAGAAATCATGTTTATAAAATTTTCTTTATAAACTATAATTATAAAGATGAACTTCTAAACTGAATCGAATGGTTTTATCAATAGATGTTTTTCTTTTCTGATCGTTGACGATTCACTTTGTGTCGTGTATGACAAATACGGATGTCTCTTTTTCTCGTAGTATGCGGAATTGATAGTCGGATCGATGGTGATTCCGATTATGCAAATAGACAACGAGCGAAGAGTGTTCTTAATTGAAATCTGTTCGCTAAGATCAGATTTCATCATCACTTTCTCTTTGTCGATAGTGAGAAGTCATAAAAAAGAGACATGTCTGTTAATGAAAAAGAAATTGAAGATCGATGCTTTCTCTCTCTCTCTTCTCTTCTCTTCTATTTACTTGACCCGAACTATGTGTCAATAGTTCACTCTTCGAAGAGAAAAATAACTGGTCAGTTGTTTTAATTAGAACACTTATTTGCATTTTTGATATGAGAGAAAGAAAAAATATTATCATGATGTGTTTGTGCCAATTTGCTTAACACTACGTGTACTGACTTTTTCTATGATGTGTGACTTAATAGTCATCGATACTTTTATTGATTTACGGTCTATAACTTACACAAGCAGGTGAATGAAAATCTACTCTAAATGAACATGTTCTGAAAGAAATATTGATAAGAAAAATAGAATGAATCAATATTTTTGAGTGTTCTTCGTGAAAGAACAATTAGATCAT
Organism: Rotaria macrura; assembly: GCA_900239685.1. Taxonomy (NCBI): domain Eukaryota; kingdom Metazoa; phylum Rotifera; class Eurotatoria; order Philodinida; family Philodinidae; genus Rotaria; species Rotaria macrura. The sequence continues at coordinate 12,520 of OENT01000469.1, read as the reverse complement.
AGAAATTTTTCGATGTTTCATATTTAGCATACTACTTGTTTAATTCATGTTGTACGTGATAGTATTGCATGTAAAAATGTCAACAATCAAGAATCAATTAAATTTAACATACAACAACCATCAATACTAATATAGATGAAAATTGATATCGATCAACTTATCAACATTGATTTATTGTAGTTCAGTTTTTTTGTTTATGTTTGAAAACTTAACGATAACAGTTTGTGAAAAACGTTAAATGTATTTATTCAACGAATAAACATATTTCATCCTTCAGAAAGACTTGTCATACGCTTTTCTCTTGACATTGGTGTAAATATACTAAAATTAATTACGTTATTATTGATCTAGACAAATTTCTACGATCTGAATATATATATATATATATATGGTGGCTTAAGTTCTTGAACGATTGAATAGCTAATTGAAATAGTATCAATGAAATTGACTAATGGATAGGAGTTGGGAAGTGTGAGTTTTTCTTGTTAATAATACATTATCGTTCATTATTATGATGAATTTTAGCACATACTCATTTATGAATAATATGCTAAAACAAAATGAAAAAAATTATTTAAAAAACTCTTCTTCGTTTTTTATTAATTCTATTTTTGACTGTTCGCTGTGTTCGATATGATGAAGAAATAGCTAAGGTTTTGTTTCCCATGAATGTCCATACAGATCGATTGAATCATTGTTTTTATTGAGCAAATTTCAACAGTTGATATCATTTTCCGATATGATACATAATAGTAAAATGTTCTTCAGATTTTTACAAACTATATGATACTTTAACAGAAGATATATGTAGGTAGGGTACACTATTTTTTGTTCGTTGAATGAAATCACCATGTATTCATCTTGATGATAGTACGAATGAAGCTAAGTGTTACTGTACGAAAATATTATTGATCGTATTATATTACATACAGCATGTGCATATAGACGCTACTAGAAATATGATTCGTACTAATATATATATATATATGAATTATAAATAATCAGATATTTATCATCAGCGATATTTTCGTTAGAGATGGTTCGTAGCTAAATGATCACTTTAAGAATTATCCTTCGGCAGTTTCCATCCACTGGAAAATCGATAAATTCAATTACCAACTGGAAGAAATGAAACAGAACTATGTTCATAACGTGTATTTGATTCATGATGAGTTTCTATTTAAGGAAATTCTAATAATAATTTCGATTTCTACATGTGAGCATTCGTTCAAAGGATTTTCTTGATGAAAGAGTATAGAGTTTAAAATGATTCACGAAGATTTTGTCTCAATAGATATTTCTGAATATTTTAAACGTAAAGAACTTGAAACTTGTCTAAACAGTGACTATCCATGTCATGAAAATTTTTCAAAAATCGGGGATTTCACTGTACTTTATTCATAGAAATAACTGCCGTTCAACTAGAGAATATCTCCTGATACATACTACATCTAATTATGATTAATGAAATAGTGTATTTTTGATGAAGCGACCTGATTATAGTAATTGGATTCATCTTGACATATCCACGTGTATACGACCATCGACTACTATCATGCTCATCGATTCTTCTATGCGAGAATAAGATGAAACAGTTAGGGAATTCTATGAAGTTTATTAGATGACGTGAATAGACGGCGAAGAACAATTATTTTTCTTTAAACAATACTTGATGATCGATGAAAGAATGCAGTTAAATACAAGAAAAAAATCTTTTTTTTCAACCCCCCGCAAGTGAGCTGGTATTGGCCTTTTTGAGCCCAATAAAAAATGTTCGGTCTCAAATCAATCTTTTGTCTCTTTTCAGCCTGGGATCTAAAATGAATTCGAGAGTGCTTGGTGTTTTGAACTTGGGTTATGAGAGATAGTGCTGCTGTCGTGTGGAAAATAGAAATGTATCTTCAAGATAGAAACCTCGATTGCGTAAATTGTGGATTAAATTTTGTTCGACTCTATTGATCGTTTATTGTTGAATAATTTAATTATGACAAAACGAATGTTGAGTTTCGTTAATATATTTTTCAATGATAATGATTTGCGAACATATCTCTCACAAAATAAGGTGTCTACAAAAACGTTCAGAAGACATCAAAGCTGGTAAGAAGATCACGTATCAATATTCACAATATCGAAAATTCTCTAAATGTGGGTTTTTCAAATCCAAGTTATTGTAAACAATCAAGATTCAACGTTCACTTTTTTAATCTTGCTATTTTCATTTCTCATATAATAAATAAACTTTAGTGGAGTCAAAACTATCAATAACTGGTCTCATTTCTTATGGCGGGCTCTTACCAGGAAACATAATTTCTTTTGAGCCCGAACATTTTTTACTTGGCTTAATCAAAAAAGCCAATACAGGCTCACTTGCGGGCTAATGCCGGGTTCAGAAAAAAATGGCATGCTTTTCCACCAGAAATTCACAATTTTAATTAACGTTTATTTATTATTTGTGGTATGCTTGACTTAACAGTTCATCATTGGCAAACGAAAGAACAAAGACAATCATTAACAAGAAGATTTGTATGTTTTCTATATCAATTAGTTCCCACTTCCGATTCAACATATAATTTTAAATCTATTGAAATCTGTATTATGATCAATAATCACATGTAAATCGTTCGTTCTTTTCATATTTCATAATAAAATTTAGAACATTGTTCTGATAATAGAGGAAAAAAGTCTTAAAGAAATGATGTGGATTTATTTTCCTTAGATCTGCGACATACATACATACACAAAAATTGTGAAGACATCTAGAATAAAATAGGTGCAACAATAAAATACAAAACAAAGCAGATGAAAATCCATCATCTATATCAGTGCAAGTGTTATTAATCTATTGATTCATTCAATTTATTACTTTACTCTTCCATCATACGAACTCTGTTGAGAGTCTTGAATTTCTAAACAAACAGGTAACGCTGTTGACATTGAGGGACTTCACACACTTTCAGATGTGATTCTACTATAACCGGAGCCGCTCAGAGTGAATCAATGAACAATTGTCGCTCTCATATATTCTAAATAGTAAATGTTTTTCGAATCTGTGCAGATGAACAAGCATCAATTGCCTATATGGTTGATCCTTAAAATTTCTTGTACATAAAACAAAAATGAATACTTAGAGACGTTTCCCATAATATCAACAGCAAAATCTAGATGAATAATACGCGAATCAAAGTGAAATAACTAGACAAGAAAAGAAACCAGTCAAAAATAACAAATACAAAAAAGATTCTTTTTGAAACGTAGCAATAATGAAGAAAGTGTTGGTTACTTATCGATTTCTGTTGAATCAGAACCAAAATCTTATACAATTGATGATTAAGCGTAACAGCTTCTACATATTAGAAGACTTAGACCTTCCATTGCAAGAGAAGATTTACTTCATTCTAGAAAAGTAACAAACCACTGCTCGAATGAAATAATGGAGACAAAAGAAAGAATCGTGAAGTCGTTTAAAAGAGAATTGAGATTCACATCATCATCAATTTTACTGAATGTATGTAATAAGAGTGAAAAGAGAACATGTACCGTAGTATACCCTCACTCTCATTAGAATCATACACAACCGTAATCCAATATATAGCTAAGATCGTGTCAACTAATGCATCATTGCAAGAAAGGGATTTACTCTTATGTCGACAGTGATAAGAAAATTTCTTTTATCTGCATACATGTGAATTAGTAAGGTAATGTTGAAGTATGGTTCTCTTTCTAGCGTCATCAAAATTGAAACTCTACTAGGCAATTTAAACTTCGTCGAGTCTCAAGTCTCTGTCGAAAAAAACGAAATTTATTTCATTCAAGATACTTATCTTTTATGCTTGTATTAATCAATGATTAAAAGTTCATTATTTTTAAAGACAACCTATTGTGCTATCAACATTTTTTTTTCAAATGATGTCAAGAAACAATATTATTAAAAGAAACATTACCATACCTGTAAATTTAACTCTACTCATAAGGAAAAAATAAACATAGCTGTACAAGAGAAAAACTTCAGATCATACCCGAGCTGTAGCAACCAAACATCATTCATAATGCAACACTGAATAAAATCATATATGCACGGACATGATGTAATCTGCTTATTGAGATCTACCTGTTTTTTTTAAAAGCTTTATGACTTCTTGTGAACGCATTGTGAAGATGCTACTCTGAAGATGGCGTCTCCTTGAGACACGAGGTAAATTGGTTATTAACGAGAAAACAAATGAAGGATCACCTTGAATATGATATACAAACAGCTGTTAACACAGCGCACTCTATAAAAATCAGTCGAAAAATGAATTCTTCATATCAGACAACTGATTCTTCGAACGTAGAAATTATTCTTTGTGACAAGTTCTTTAATTCTTGGGAATAGATTATAAATTAAATTTATGCTTGGCTGCAAATTTTTCTTTTGTTTGTTCATTCTTAGCCCTTTCCTTGAACATGTCTACGCTTATCTTATTTTAATAAACATTTATCTTACTCTAATTTAATACCATACGTATTCAGAAAACGATGAACAAGATACAAGATTGAAATATAAGAAGAAATCATTGAAACATAATGTAATACAATTCTTTTTTATCGGTTTCCTACGAATAATCTTCATCCATTCGAGCATTCTAAACGACAAATTTTAAGATTGTTCGACTCTAGCTATTCAATACTCTGCATTGATTAAGACATTGACAAGATGATTTTTTCAATCGAATAATAAAACTTTGCGGATGACGCTTGACATAACCTATCAAACTTATTTAGTGGAATACGATACTTTTTATTTGAACAAGTTAAATATTTATTCTTAGGAATAAAGATCAACAAATGCAAGTTGTTCAAACTGAACAACAAAACCGTTGATACGCTTACCCATTTATCATGAAAATATCAAAGAATGAATAATTTTAACATTGTATAAAAATTCTGTTTTCTATACTTGATGTTGTAACAATAGTAAGTTTCGTCATGTTTATCCTGTACTAATACTGGTTTGTGACGATTGGTAAAAGTTCACTGTACTTTCGCACATAGACGAATGCCCTATTGGTGTAGATCCGAAATATGAAATATATGAAGAAAAACTTTATGAAAATACGTTGAATCGTATTTCTTTCAGATATCAAAATATAAATTGAATAGGAAATCAATTCTTTGTTTCAGGATTTCATATTGTACAGTCACAAATAAACAAAATCGGATATTTTCAACAATAATAGTGTAGATTTTCTTATAGATTCTCTATTACATGAATAAGAAGTGTTCTTTTTATTGAACCCTGATGCTGAACAACTTTAAAATAAGATGCACTGAATCAGTTACTACGAAATTTTCCAACTTTTCTTTCAACAGAGAACATTAGATAATCTATTTTTACACTGAGTAGTACACTACTAATTAATCTTTGTTATATTTTTAGATTTTACGTTATGGACATAAACAAGAATGATTCATGTTGGACTAAGCAGAAAAGAATATCAAATGAGTAACAGAAGAAAAACTTTGCATTACTATTAATATGCTCGATGTTCGATATAATGTTTTCCTCTAATAATTAAGTATACATGAATGACATGATATAAATCGATTGTATTGCGTAAATTGATGCGACACGGATGACTGACTATAGTGAAATGAAAGATGCAAAACTGAATACAGTTCATTATCTCTCGACGTAAGTAAATCATAGTTACTGCTCAAGTGATAATAGATATATGGGTACATAGTCCTATCGATAACTTGAATCCACGTTATATATCCGGTATCAGTGATGAACCGAAACAACTTTTACAACCAATAACAGGTTATGCACATGAGCCACTTCTTTCCTTAGAAGAGGCATGCAATCCACTTCTTGACATTGTTCCACGTTTATTAACTTTCGTTTGGATTGCAAAAGAAAATTCAAAAAATCCTTCGGATGGTCTCACACAAGATGAATCTGCTGCCATTCATCTATACACGATGGAATGGGATTCGAACTCCAACGAACTTCGGGACAGTCTATACGTACATCTCAATCGAACCCTCAAAGAAATCGATCGAACCAAACTTCGTCCATGGTTTCGATATCTCAAGTTATTTTTGACAGCATTAGCTAAGATACCTGCAGCACCTCGTCAAACAGTCTGGCGTGGTGTACACAAAGATTCATCTTGCACAACATCATTGAGTGTTCTTGAATCCGACTTATATTTGGGAAAAATACGAACAAGAAATCTGTTTTCTATCGACGTGATGAATGTTCGAACGATCCGTCTTCATTCTCATTTCACAATGGAAGACGAGATTTTGTTATTACCAGGAAGTTACTTCGAAGTAAAATCTCGCTTGAATCCAGCGACTGATTTGTATATAATTCATTTACAACAAAAAGTACCACCACATATTCTTCTCGAGCCACCTTTTGAAGGTATTGTGGAACTTTTAATTGGTATTATGAAACAATCTTCATAGGATTCTTGTAATCTTTAAAACAAGGTGCTCAAATTCTTCAATCTCCAGATCCTGAACCAGCCACGGTAAGACGCATGTTTCTGAATTGCTTCAATCTATGTATCGAATTACTTAGACTAAAATATTTTATGTATACCAGTTTAGTTCCTATTTGTTTGCAGATTGAGTTTATATTACAGAAAATCTTTAATACGGTCGTTACGACGGTATAGGTATTAGTATATTTCAATTTAGACATCGATAATTATGTTAAATGATTTGAGTTCAATCAAACATATCTTTGTAGCTGATCAATTAACAACAAACGTTTCATGCATTTTAGAGACAACACTAATTTCGAGTTTGCCTCCATTAAATTCATGGATCTCTTTTAGAATTGTGATTTCGTTGATTAGTCGTTATAAGATTCAGGCTTTTATGCATCATCACAAGAATGATCTGGTCAACACGGTCATGTAATTTTGACTTATGATTGTAGACGAACATGAAGATGTGTCCGATGTGATTGCATAGTTGTGCATGATTCCTAATGAGTACAGAGCAGTGAGTTGCAATTCGAACAGCATGTTGTTATATTCAAAACTAAAGAATGTTACAACCACTAGTGAAAACCGAATTGTTGTTTTACTGAGATCCATGAGTTCCGTTGAGATTCAGATCGAAATTCTCTCTTAATTTGCAATGCACTTTGAAAATTTCGTAGACAGAAAATATATGCAATTCGTTTCTTTATAGTACAATGATACCAAACTACACAACGAAAATAATAACCATCGGTAATTATTGCTTCATATGATATGTAACAATGAGATGTTTTTTGTTTTAAAACAGTCCTTGGCATATGAAGAAAAGGATACGTTTCACTATCGTTGTGATCGTAGTAGTCATAATTGTTGCTGTTACATTAGGTGTTGTATTCAGTACTCGATCTCAAAAACCAATACAAACACTATCAACTACTACCGTTACTAGTAAATATTGTATATTCTACGTTAGTATTTTGTACAGAAAAATGGTTTTTCTTAATCATCTACAGCAACGCCAGTGTCATCCTTGTACAAAGATCCACCACATGCTCCGGTTTCTATAGCCGATGCATTCTATGCATTCGATGACAACATATTAGATTTATATTCTCGGCATAATGGGAAAATTCAAGGTGGATCTATTGGTTATATACAAGGTTACATTGCGTATGGGGAAGCTATTGTTTTAAGTCAATCTAATGCAAGTCAAATCAACATGGAGCCTGGCTTTGACTTCAACATCAGTTCGAATCTCACGCTCGAAGCATTTTTCGTTCTTAGCAAAACACAAATGAATGCGACTCTTATCCAACTTGTACCAAATATCGCCATGAATCTAATTAACGGTCTACTAGTAGTATCATTAGGATCAACTATTATTATCGAAGATACTTCAGTAATTTCAACAGAACAATGGCATCATTTTAGTTTTGTCTACGATTCGAATCAACAGACAGCAACAAGTTCTATTGATGGAAATATCGAAGCGACAAGTTCGTCTGTAAAGCCAACGATTTATACAGATACTATCAATTCGACAATTATAGTTGGTGCTGGATTCCAAGGTTGTATCGATCAGTTATCGATTTCATTTAAAGCAAAATCTCAACAAGAAATCCTCTGGGATGCCACATTGATTGTTTATTATCCCCTAGATCAGACATGGTTATATGACAGTGGACCAAATGGTATCAATGCCACTGCTTCAAATATTATACCAATCTATGGTTGGCGGAATAACGCACTTAACTTTAACGAATCCGGTGCTCAATATCAAGCAAAAGGATTCACTGCACTTGGAACATCATTTCATTCATTTTCAATAGCATTTTGGGTTCGAGCGGAAGCTTAATCCGGTGTATTTCTAACTGTGGCGAATGAATATACGCGTCTACTCGTATTCGGCTTTCAAAATCGAAGTAATGTTCTTGTTGCATATTTACCGAATGCAACTACAACAGGTCAAGGAGTAAACATTATTGGACCAGAAATGCCACGTTTTGCATGGGTACACGTTGCATTCACATGGAGTTATTCGAATCTAGCTCAATTGTATACATCAACCTATCTACAAGCGTCTACTATTGAAGCAACGACACTCAACAATGCTCGTGATGGTTTCAACAGTTCTCCGATGACAATTACAGTTGGTACATACAATGGTGTAGCAAACTGCCAAGGTATTGAAGGAATTTCTGAATCACAAACATTTATGGGTTCGCTGGACGAAATCTATATTTTTGCATGTGAATTAATCCGACCGGACTTAATAGCACTGACTCAAACGTAGTCGATAATGATTTTCTCATACTATTGTGAATAAAGAAGTTTATTTTATGTTTTATTTTTCTAAATATTTAAAAAAATTTTTTGATACATAAATGAATCACAAAAACTTTTTTTTTCAATAAAATATGGATGACAGACAAAGACAGAAAGAGGCATGTTTAGTGATCGTTTTTAATTCATTGCTGTACGATCAACGGCTTGGCCAGGATTCTATAGCTATTACAAATGCTTTTGCTACGTACAATGAAAATCCAATTAAATGCATCGGTATGCGTATCTTGAAAATAATATCTTCAAATCAATGTGTTATTTTTATAGAGATACGAGATTGCAAGCATGGATTCCTAAAAATACATATCAATCTTATCCTATACATAAATATTGAATTTTCAGCGTATTTTCTATCACGTAATTAATAGTTTCAATCAAAACGTATTACTAATGAAAAGTACATTTTCATCATTGATATACATAGCAAAATGTACAAGCGGCGTTTAGCCAGTGAGAACGAATTTAATTATATTGATTTTATCGGAAATTTATGGCTTGAATCAAAATAGTAAGTGTATATCTCTATGTCGTAATAAAAACGAACTCACATTAGACAAATAAGTTGTGTATAAATAGCTCGCCATCTGCATCGATTCATCAATCACAGCCTGCGTATAGTTTCAATGATGAATCATTCCTGTACTGACAACGTGATCACATACAACTATTTCAAAGATAAATCGTTCTTCTTCCACTCGATAATCACATGAATCAAGGATCAGTTTTGTTTTTCGTACCTTAATAACCACCTCAATAAGCAAGATTCTTACTGAGAACCTTATCAGTTTTCATGTGTTCTATATTTAAAGATTATCCACCAGGAGAAAAGATAACGTGGTCGGCCTTTTCATTTCGTACAACATCATTGACCGTTATCCAATCTGACTTATATTTGGAACAAATAGGAATACGAACTCTGTTTTTTATTGATGCAATGAATGGTCGAACGATCCGACCTCATTCTCATTTCACAATGGAAGATGAGAGTTTTTTTGTATTTACTAACGAGTGATTAAGATATAAGTTGACCATGGATTATTGCTGTGTGTATATTTTTAGTTGCTCAACTATTTCCATATGTGGACTAGCATCGTCTATGAGGTAAACTCCATCGACACCGACATCATCGATTACCATTACGTGTTTGTGAAGCCCCAAATCAGCTTGTAAGAAACACGATCGAAAACGAAACAAATATGATTCATCGTTACATTGCTTGGCTTCTTAATTCTAATTTTACATCGCAAGTCCTTGACTTGATGTCTAAACATTCCTTCAACGAGTACAGTCTGAATAGCATCATTGATGACTTTTATTATTCTTTTGACTTAACTATTGACAATGCATAACAGAATGTAGAGTCGTAAATATCAAATACTAGTGTTAGATCAACGTCGCTGTCTCGTGCATTTTAATACCTTTTTTTTTCAATTAATATAGTTACTGTTGCTACCATATATGCAAACAATGTAATCATCTCTCATATCTAGTTCACTTGCCTATTTTATTAATTTTTTGACTACTATCCTCTTGATCTTTATTGACTTTTTAAAAACGAAAAGTCGATGGAAGTATTCAAGATTATAGAAAAAATGATGTCCATATTGACTGAATTTATTCTTGGAACAAATTTTCTTCGACAACAATATGCTTTGTAAGTCCATCCAAAATCAACATCACCATCGAAAAACTTCTCATAATACTGATTGATTTTACCAATGCATACTTTATTCTACTCTCCTGTAGACTATCAATAAGAGAAGGTTCAGTGTTAATTGACCGAAAGTAAAAAGATCGAAAGCGTAAAATGTCGAAAATATAGAAAGTAAAATTAATTGAACTATTTGATCGATACATGGTCTACTGATGATAAGTTTATTAATTAGTGAACAAACAGTATAAATAAATATGATGCATAAAATGATTGCGATGCAGTTCTTTAACGCGTGAATAAAAACTAAAAGCAACTCAAAAGAAAAATTAATCGAACTAAGTCCACAAGAGTAGAGACAGTATTAATTAAATATTTATTTTTTCGATTTCGTCTTCTTTGCCACAAGTAATAATAGATTCAGTAGATATTCTTTTAGATCAATTTCGGAATTTTCAAATCTTGACGATGAAATGCTAAGCCATTTTTTTTTCGACATATTTTTCCGTTCGGTAAAATAACACGTTCCCAGTAAGAATCGATAGAAATCATTATCAATTCTTTTTCAATCCCAATACTTCAATATCGTGGGCAACATTAACATTGACGACCAAGTAGCAGTGTTCCAACGTTCCTCGTAATTCACATCATATAACCATCAATATATGCCTCAATTGAAAATTCACTGATTAGTTATCATTTATAACACACGCTAGTTTTCAATACAACGACGAGTAAAGAAAGAAGAATCTCCATGTATAGCTGTTATTGATCAATAATCAATCCCATTGCAAGCTTAAACATGTGACAGCATTCTTTGGCATACCAGTCTTACTGGATATCACCTGCTTGATAGTTACAGTAATAATCAGTTACTCAGCTATGAGACTAACTGCCGAAAAATGCATCCTTCGAAGCAATACTATCTGTGGTCGGTCAAGTGCGTGACACTCTAAGGCTTACTGATCTCGATTCCTACTACGAGACTACGGCATTTACCATGTTAGATATATCTACTCATGCATCAACAATTGCTTGTTTGATTCGATTAACGAATGAATCTGGAACGTTTCTGGCAAAAGCTAGTTCAGTAGTTTGTCTTCTCATTATCAATTTTTGAGAGTATGATATTACTAGTGTTGCTTATTTACCTGATTCAAAAAATAACAATACTAATTTAAGTATAATTGGAACATTCAAGCCTAACGATCAACGCGTTCATACCGTATTAAAATGGAATAGTTCGACTCAAGCTTAGCTGCTGTACAAAGCAACAAATGTTCAAGAGCGTGTGGTGATGTAGTCAAATCAAACAATGGCTATTGTGAAGTGATGCAAGTGACACTCGGAGTCAATCATTAAACAATAAACTAGACTGGTGGCAATGTATTATAGACAATAAATCAATTCATAGATTAACTTCATGAATTCTATATAGTTTCGATGCAAATATACCGAAATGAAATCGTCAAAATTGAACTTCAATGCTAATGCTTAACTTTATTTTTGTTTTTTTGCTTTTTTACTTCTGTTATATAATCTTAAAAATGTATGACAGTATCATCAATACGTTTGAAACGGTGGAAAATTTTACCATTAATAACTGTAATCGGATTCATTCGATTGTGTACAAAAGAATTCTTATATTAAGTTGAGTCTAATAAAAAAAACGAAGAACAAATATTATATCACTATTTCGACAATTAGTAATGCTTGACATATGAAGTGGACACATAAGTATATATATATATATATATATATATATAAATTATGCATAAGCAAAGAGAACTATTTTGTCGATCGAAAAATGCTTTTGAACATTATGTTTAATATATATATATACGAATGTAGTAGGAAAGAGAAGCGATCATCAGTGGAGTACTATTCCATGCGAAAATCATTTCACCAATCTCTGACATGAAGAGCCAGTATAATCTGACTCTTTATTGATATAAGCTCTTTTTTATATTCTTGAATTCTTTTAATATGTTTCATGCTTCATTCTGATATATTCGTATATGGGTTGTGTATGTGCGTGTCACATTATTGA